>NAVB01001807.1:0-14502 GCA_002179805.1 Acanthamoeba lenticulata | reverse complement strand
TGGCCACAACACGCGGTGGAAGTCGTCCATTCACCGAGATCGCGTAGACGCCTCGCTGAAAAGGTCGTCCGCTGCTCCGCAGGCGCTGCCATTTTGCTACCCAGCTCTCATCAGGTTTCATCATTGCGATGAGGCCTTCAAAGGAAGCCGAAGTGCACTCGTTCACCTTGTCTTTGTCTTCCTCCATCTCCAAGAATGTGCAATTCTCACAGCCGAACATTTCGAACTGCTGGAAGGTCTTCACCAGAGAGCAGAACAGGCACGCTCGCAGATTCTTCATGTCCGCAGGCACGATGCCGTTGAGTGCTGCATCAGCTGGAGTTGCCATCTTTCCGCGCGTTTGATCTCTTGGAACAAACAAACCGAAAGCTGTTTGCCCTATTTCTTCTTCTTTTTCTTTGGTGACAAAAAAACTAAGTTCCTCTTCCGTACTGGGCCAACAGCAGCACCTCTTCCGGCGTGAGAAGCCTGGCAAGACATCATCCGCAGTCAACATCATGAAAAATGGGCCAAAAGGATCGGGCTGTGGAAGACGTACGACTCCAGTTTAAAGTACTGACACTGGTTGAGTGAGATGTAGAAGCAGTCAGGGAGTCCACCTGAAAGCTTGATAGGCGCGGTGAGGCCAGCGTACTGAATAGCGACGATGTAGGGCCTGGGTGGCCGTGAGTGATTGACAAGTGCACAAGGGACTCAAGACTAAGAGGTTGCGTACTGGCCAAGCAACCATGTGGTGAAGCATGGGCTGTCTGGGTTCTGGGGCGGAACGCCCACCACACGCTGCGTGTTGGACCCCTGCATGCCCCAACTTCAGCAAAACAACAGGGGCAGCAAGTAGCAGACTTTCGGTCTCAGCGTACAGTGTACACGTGCAAAACAGTGCCTCCATAGCCCCAGTCATAGTCATGAGAGGTCCAGTTGACCTTCATGATAAGTGCGTTTGGGGCCTCTGAAGCAGTGAGTAGAGAGGGACACCCACTACAAGAACTAGGCACGCACTGTTGAACACCTAAGGTTACACCGGCACCGAGGCACGCCAAGGCCTTGAAGGCTTCTTACAGCGTGGAGGGGAAGAGAGTGAGTACGGCATTGTGATTGCTACAGTTGCCACAAAAGGCGCAACCAGTCGTTGGTGCACTGCTTGCGTCGACCTTGCTGTGCGCTGAGGCAAGCACAGAGTGTGTGCCTAACAGACAAAGGACAACCAACACGATAGACACGTCCATCTCTTGGCGAAGGAAAAGTTGTAATGGCTTCCTTTTGGACAAAACAGCGTGGCCAAGTGACTTATGCGTTGGTGCTGTGATGCATGTCGATGGCTTTGCTCAACGAGTGGATGATCGACAGCAGCACCTCCTCCGCCACCGTGCTCAGGGTGTTGCGCCCTTTGGCCCGTTTTTTCGTCGCCATGGACTCCACCTCGGTACGCAAGTCCTCGATGGCAGCCCCCACCTTGGCCGCCTGCACCATCATCTCTTAGGTATGTGTCACCTTCTTGTGCGTGAGGACGCGACTTACCTTGGTGGCCAGAGCACGCGAGGAGAGTGGATAACACCGCCAGAAGTGACGCAAAAGCTCGGTCGCGCGTTCTTGGTAACCCACCAGCATCTTCATCTCTGCTGCCGACAGGCCATAGGTGCCGCCCTGCGTGGTGTCGGTGCCTTTTGCTCCGCTGCCCGCATTCCGGCAGAGGTTGTCGATCTCACGCATGGCTTCGGCCGCGGCCCGCCTGTTGATCGTTGCTTGCTCGGGCTGTCCGTCTCTGGCGCTCTTGCTTCGCTCGACTTGCGCCCGGAATGCCGCCAGCGCTTCTTCGGCGACTGACGACGAGGAAGACGACGATGACGATGTGGTCGAGTCGGGCGAGGCAAGTGCGGTGGCGTCCTGGAAGTAATGCCGGTGGTCTTGAATGGCGAGAGCCACGTAGTTGACATCCTCTCGCCCCTCTAGTTCGGGGAGGAGCGTGGCCTCGGCCATCCGCGCTTCGCTGGCTCGTAGCCGCTCCGTGTCGGCAGCGGGAGACGGCCTCCCGGCGTCCGAGGAGGGGATGATGGGGTCCTTGGCCGTCAGGGACGTCGCCGAGATGTCGATGTCCATGCCCTCGCCAGACTCTGCTCCGCCGCGCGCCGCTTGGGCCCTGTGGCGCGAGTTCTGAGTCAACAGCGAGGCTGACTGGAAGAGCTGCCACTGCAGCTTGGGCGTGGTTACGTACTTCTCAAGCTCGTTGAGCGCTGTGGTGCCGTGCCGGTTGATCTTCTGCAGGAGGCTAAACTTCTTCGTCTCCTTCTTTTTGGGCTTTGCCTCCTCTGCCTCGTCATCAGCCACGCCATACCCCTTCTGCCACTAGGTTTAGTGGTGTCATGTGATCACGCTGAATGGGGAGCTGGGCAAACGCTCACCTTTGCGTCACTGTCGTCACTTCGTGTGAGGTCCGAGCTCAAGTCGATCCCCGCCAGGCGCCGCCGCATTTCTTCCTCTGTGCTCGTCCGCCACACGGATGATGTCAGCAGCATCATCCACACTCCCCAACCTTCTCGAGAGGAGCCGATATGTACCGTGCTTCACGCGTGACGCAGCGGGACTTTTCTTGGTGTTCTTGGCCTTAGTTTCTGGTGCAGTGGCGCCAGCCGCGGGCTTGCCGTCCCGGTGAAAGTATTTGGACTGGAAATACTTGGTCCAGAATTGCATCTGTTGTGTTGGTCGCTGTCAGCTCGCCGCTTGAAGAGGAGTAGAGCAGAAAACACGTACCTCAGTCATCTTCAGCGGCACCCACTCCTCAAAGGCCTTCTTGACTGTGGGCTGCTCGGTGAAGATGCGCCTGATGTCGGCCGCCGTGAGCTTGTATTGCACTGATGTGTCGCTCTCAGCCACGGGCTTCACGCCCTCTGAGTCCGCCTCTCCCGACGCGACTGCAGCGGACCGCCGCTAAAGTCAGTGATGGCCCGCACCTGAGCTGTTACTCTCTCTGGCGGTGACACGAACCTTGGGCTGGCTGCCGAGCCGAGACTGCCTTTTGCGAGGCTCTCTGGGCCTCAGCGAGCAGCATGTCCTGCAGCGAGCGCAACATGCGAGGGTCAGCCTCGTGTGGCTGAAAGGGTGCGATGCATTGGTGCTGGGCACACATACCTCGCGGCTCTGCCAAAACTCTTGCGAGGTGATCACCCCGCTGAGGACCAGCCGCTCGTACAGCTCGCGCGCCTCAGTATTGCCTTCAAGGAGCGCCGCACGTCGCTTGGCCACCTCGGGGCTTACCACCTCTGCCTCTTGCTTCACGATAACCATTTCGGCACCTGTGCTACTGCTGCTGCTGCTACTCGCTGTGCTGCTCTGCGGCGGGGGTCAGCAACGCTGCAAATGACGTGCTTTTGCGGGAGACAACGCACGGAAGCTGGGGTGAGACTCGTTGTGAGGCTTGTGGTGAGGCGAGGTCGCTTGGCTCGACGCAGCGCGGGTACCAGCTGGGCAATGAGGTCGCGGAAGCTGTCGCGGTCAGCGCCCCCGGTGCCGTCCGATGTGAACTCGAAAACCAGCTCGTTGCCGGTCTTCCTCTTCATGTTCTTGTCCTCTGCCTCTTCTCCTTGCTCATTTTCAGGCGGTGCTGGCGCATCGACCGTGACCTTCAAGCAAGTGAGCTTGGCGGAGGGTGGCGTAACGAAGTGTGCCGCCACATCGGCCAGGGAGACCTTGAGGCTTGCGGTAGCGCTGACCTCTGCTGCAGTCGCAGCTTGGTCAACCGCAGATTCCGAACCTTCTTGAAACAATAGGCTTCGTGACGTCAGGGTGAGCACGCCCCACGGACCAACTTTGCCTTGTCCTTTCCCTGGCGGCCGTCTTCGCGCAGTGGCCCGCAGCAAGATTGTCTCCTCTTCTGCGTCCTCCGCCTCCATCTTTTTTTCCTCGTAATGGCCCAAAAGTACAAGGACATTACCCACCTACGGGAGGTCTCGGGTGCGTGCCTCATGTTGGCTTGTGAGCAGTCACCGCGTCGTCAAATGAAGCTGCCCCCTCGTCCCACCGCCCCGTCCAGCGCAAGGCCCAGCAGCACCAAGCCTTCGATGAGGGGCAGAGAGCGGCCTTGGGATCGAAGGAGCTCACCGCGTGTTGAGCGTCTTGTACGACGTCCTCCAGTAGGTTCTTGGTGGTGTCGGCACCCGCGTGGCTGGCGACGGTCAGAGAGGAGCGGGCTCGTTGGAGGTAGAGGTGAGGGTTCTTTGGGTCGGCCGCGATTGCATCGTTCAAGGCGTCAGGAGGAAGCAAGAGGCGCTTAAGTGCGGTGCCCGCGTGCCTGGCGATGGGCGTCTTCGGCCACTTGCCCCACACCCCGAGTCGCTGTCTGGCCGACATTCACCACCACGCCGACTGCCACCAACGGTAGTGCCACCCACAAGGGATTGGTATTGCGCCACCGCCACACATCCTCTCCGCTGTTGTTGCTTCTTGCGTCATACTACCTCCCGGCTTGCCTTTGTCCTGCCCTTTATGGGAGGCGCGTACAGTCTGCATGCGATCCTTGGCACCATGTTCCAAGCGCTCTTCTGGTCTTGGGAGAATGGTGTCGCGTTTCATTGACACACCTGGAAGGAGACCTGTGACATCAACAGCATGACGGCTGCCATCATCTGCGCCACCGACCCCAGTAGCCACTACTGTAGTAACAGTAACAGGAACGAGGCCGGGTACGCGTTCACGAATCTCTCTGAGCTGGTCGCGGCAATGACGCCAGGGACAGTGTCCGTCTTCAACAATCTGACTAAGCCCGCACATGATGCCACCCGCGCCACGCAAGTCAACGCAACCAGAGAAGAGCCGAACTGGGAATAGACGAGGCCTCTTGAGGGACCAGAAAGGAACGAGAGAAGCAGCAGCAAGGACGCCACCGCGGGGACTGGGGAGATCTAGCCATATCTGTTGGTGAAGCCTGCGAGAAGATCGCCGGTTCCAATAGTGTTTACGAGACATGGGCCGCCGCCACGCGATGGGTGTCCCTCTTGAAGGAACCTTATGCAGACCTACACAATCCTATTTGGCAGCGCCGGAGTCAGCACTGGGGCGCAATTCCTCGAGTGCACATCGTGACGACGGAAATTGACGTCATGTACGGGCGCGATCATCTTGCGCTGGTCGAACAACATCGCTGGAATGGCGGAGCAGAAGTTCATTGTGCCCGGCATTGGCGACTTTGGTTCATCTCCTCTTTTTAAGTGTTATTGTGGCTGCAGCTAGTGCTGACATGAATACTTGGTTTATTCATTCAGGCGCTACTTTGGAACGGAGAACTAATGGTCCTCGTGATGAAGAAGAAGAAAGAACAAAGTGAGCTCACTGCAAGAGCACAGAAAGAGCTTGGCCCAGAGCGGAAGTCAGGGAGGCACTTGAGGAGTGGTCTGTAGGAACGTCGCCGGAAGACGGAACAGACGCGGAGACAACGTCGGCAAAGTCTGTGCGCAACATGGACAACGGGCCATTGATGTCCCCGGGTGATAAGACCACAACGTTCTGGGAGTAGAGCGCGGCTGCCTTGCTTCCCCAGCGTGCGCCACCATTGAGAGTGAGCGTTTTCCAGGAGTTAGACTTAACGTGGTAGATGTTGATCACGTTGGATGCTGTGTCCGGTCTGATCCTCGGAGAAGTTGGCAGGTAGGTGGCGGTGGTGGCGCCAGTGGCAAAGAAGATGAAGTCTTGCGTAGCAACTGCAGTCATGAAGCCTGTGTGCCAGGTGATCAGACCATATCAAGCATATGGGTAGTTTGGGGGGACAAGGTGTACCGCGAGCTCCACTTGGAAGCTGAGTTGTGGTATGCTCGCCAGTGTTGATGTCGAAGATATCAACTTGGTCTGAGAAGACAGCAACGTTGGTGGCGGTGATTTCCTTGACTCCTCCAGCCACTACAACTTTGCCCGAAGTGTAAGCTGCGGCAGCAAAGGCGCGACCCACAGAAAGGTCGAACGAGGCAGGGTTTGACTGCGTTTACGAGAAGATTGTAAGCAACCTTTTGTTTGCCCATGAGACTATAAAAGAACGTACTTGGACAGTTCCGGCTTGATCAAGAGTGATCACATCAATAGTAGTGAGGAAAGTGCCTTGAGAACTCACGCCTCCAATGTACCAGGCAGTATCTGGCAGGGAGACGCCAGCAACACCAGATCTAGCTTGGCTGAGAGAAAAGCTTTGCACCTTGCTGTCGCTGGCCCGAACGGCAACGCCAACTTGAAACACACATGTTCCATCAGTTTTCTAGTGGTCGACATGATAAACAGGGGCAACGACTTACCTTTCGATTTGTAACTGCCTGCAAAGGTGGCCCACGAGGCACCAATTGAGGCTCCGGTGAGGTCGGCAGGCGCGTAAGTGAGATTAAAGACAGATTTGACCACATCAATGTTGACCCCAGTCCACTCGGAGCAGTTGTTAGGGTTGATTGTGTATTGTCGAAGGACAGCAGCTTTTTCCGGCATCACGAACACTCTGCGAAGGGTTGGTTGTCAGTGGGATCTTGTCTGTAGAGCTTAAAGGAGGAGGGAAGGGGGGGGGGGGCAAACGCACTTGTTGCCATTCCCAGGAGCAAGTGCCACTGATTGAGCTTCATTGATAGCGTCGACGCCGATGATGGGAACTGTAACAAGACTGCTGGAGTCCGTGTTGATCTGAAGGAGCTGCGAATCGTTGGTGCTTACGATGAACGCTGGCACATTGCTGCACACGACTGCCGCGCTGAGCGAACTTGAGGTAAACGTAGTCGCAAAATTGTGGGCCGTGATGATTGTAGAATGAGGCAACGTAGACGACCAGCAACACAAGGAGCAGAGTAAGCTTGGACTGAGAAGAATACATGTGGGTGCTTGGTGTGTGGTGGTGTGGTGGGAGGATTGGACTCTGTACTTTAAGGGAGGGCTTGTAACTCCGACACCGACAACACCAATGGGAAGCTCTGGTCGCTACCAGGTGAAGGCGCTGACCCTGAACCATCTCCATGTTACGATATTACGCTAACTAGTAACTGCGTGTTGTGGTAAACTGCCCGCATGTGTTTCGCATCTGTGGTATTGGTTTGCACGTTCAGTGTGTTCCTTCTGTTCCGAAACGCCGGTAGTCCAAGAGGGTCCAAAAAGAAAAATAAAATCAAAAAGACGGAGGGAATCAATTCAAATTTTAATTGAAATTTTGCCGGCATGCGCGCTTGGTGGCAGCGCGACTCCATCCCATGCTCGGCGGCAGCCATGCTCGTTCGCCGCCCTCGAGGGCTCAACTCAGCCCCTCCTGCGACTCCATCCCATGCTCGGCGGCAGCCATGCTCGCGTTTGCCGCCCTCGGTTCAGCTACTCCTCGACTCCATCCCAAGTAAAGAAATGAACAAAAGCCAGCCACAGTCTGCACTCACCCTTTTAATCTTGGCACTAACTGGGCAACTCAAAAAGAAAGAGGGCCAAGCTGCTGGTGCTGCTGAGCAGCATAGTGGGTAAGGCCTTGGTCTTATCGAGGCCGATATGCTTATGCACCCACATGTGCCTGGGAAGGGCCTCCCTCATCGTCTGCAGGGGTACGCCAGACACCATCAAGAGTGTCCTGTCCATAGTGCAATTTCCCCACAAGAGTTGTCGCCTTATGCATGGCTGAGGAAGAAAAAGGTGTGCTTTAGGATTCTTCATCCAAGCAGGTACTCGTCGACCCACGCGATCAACTGCCGGAAGTCGGGGCGCAAGTACCCGGCAAGCTCGCTTGCTTGAAGGTCACGGTCGATGCGCTGGCACCGCCTAGAAGCGAGCAAGGAGAAGAGGCAGAGGACAAGAACATGAAGCGGAAGTTTCAAACAAAAAAGAGTGTGCTAAATACAAAGCTCAAAGGGAAGCCCGTGCGGTCACATGACGGGCGAATTCTCGCGGGAGGTGTGCAACTCGGCCGAGGAGGGCGCCTGTGGTGGCTTGAGGTCAACATACTGCGACATCTGCGTGCGCAGGTCAGCGTAGCCCTCCTTGAGCTTCTCCTGGAACGGCAGCTGGTCGTCGGTGATAAGCGACCCGTTCAGCGCCTGTACGTCGTGTGTTGACAGGGAAGTGAGCAAACCAGCCACGCTTCAACGAGGCAAGGCGAAACGTACGAGAGCAAAGCCACAAAGCTTGAAGAACTCCTTCATGGCGGCATCGAGCTCGAGCACGTGCTTCTCCGGCAGCTCCTTGCGCTTGTCCTCGCTCAAGAACAGCCGGCAGATCTCCAGCGGGCCGGCATTCACCTCTGTGGTATGCGTGTGTGCGTGTGCTCAGTGAGACGCGCGATCTACGGAAGGAAGGCGATGGCTCATGCTGAGGAGGAGGCCGAACGGAGTAGGACGGAGCCCTGGAGCACGATTTGGAGAGTCTTGGTGTTGGGGCTTGTCGACGAGAGCTCCTTCTGGAGGGCCTCCGACCGGCCCTTGATCAGATCGCGCGCCGTCTCGATCGGTGACAAAATGATCTGCTCGTGTGATCAACAACAAGCGGGCAAGCGGTCAGCTTTGTCAAGCCGGGAACGGAAAAGCTCAGGAAACGAACGCACCTCTTCCTTGGAAACGACTTGCGCGCGTTTGTACATCGACGGGAAGGCGTGGGACGTCTTCACGATCGTCTGGCGCTTGTACTGGTCCTCCATGCTGCCCATCTTCTTGCCTTCTTGCACAAAGGGCGTCTCGTACATGAAGCGCGCTGCGAAGGACAGTGTGAGATTCGTTCAAAAAACAAAAACATGATAAAAAAACAAAAAATAATAACAATAAAACAAAAGTCATAACCGGGCAGGGAGAGTACTGAGGTTGAAGCTGCGGGAGAAGGGCGTCTTGCGCACAAGCAGCTCATCGGGCGTAAAGAACGGAGTGACCTCGACGATCTGGATGAAGGCGCGGGTCTTGTCGAGCGTGTCCCGGTCGACGGGCTTGTTGGGCAGCAGCTGGATCTTATCGGCCCCAAACTTGGCCCCAAACTGCTCCGTCAGGCGGTTGGAGATGTCGGCCAGACGGCACGCCGCGCTCTCCTTGTACACAAACTCTCTGTTGACCGTCACGAGTTAGCACAGATCATCCTCGCTATTGACCCAAGAGGGGAACGGGGGCTGATGACGCACTTGTTGTCCAGGTCGTCGAACATGGGCCCGTAGAAGCCCACTCGGTAGTACTTGCTCCACATGCGGCCCTGCGCGTCGTTCTATCCCCACGCCAAGTCAGTATTGATCGCTTCGGGGCGGACGAAAAGGGAGAGAGGGATAAAGGAGCGTACGCCGAGGGTGATCTGGGAGCACAGCTGGGCGAGATCGTCAAATGTGTGGACCAGCTTGTGGTAGGTGCGGGACTTTTGGTGGATCGGCGTGAGGAGTCGATACCCGATGTCGACGCACATCTCATAGGCGCCCGTCTGTGCATAGAAGCCCCCCGCGGAGCCGTGAGAATTCTGAAAGAAGAGCGAAAGCGAAAAAGAGCGAAGCGATCAAACCTGCTTGAGGAAGCCGAGCGCTTCCTGGAGCTCCTCGAGCAGGCCGCCGGCGGTGAACTGGCGGATTGTGCACACGCCCTCTGCGTCGCTGTGCGGCAGGCTCACCTCTGGTGGCGGCGTCACCATGAGCTCCCTGTCGTGCGCGCCCACAAACGTATGTTTACAATCATCAGCACTTGCGACTGCCTATGCTTGCCGCGCGCGAATTGCGCACTTGAAGGCCGAGGCGACGTCGATGGCGACAGCCTCCTGTGGCTTGAGGAGAGCCATGTAGCCGATAACAAGCGCCGCCACTTGGAACTTGCACTGCGCGGCCTCTTCGAATGCCCCGCGGGACTTGAGGTCCTGTGCCAGGTTGTTGAGCCAGATGACCCTCAGGTCCGGCGAGTCCTGTACCGCGCGCGGATGACACATGACATCAGCAAATGGAGGCGGGACGTGGCATGACGTGGCAGGGTAGGGCAGCCGAGACCTTGTAGCCCTCAGAGGTGGAGAGGTAGAGCTCGGCGAGCTTCTCGGGGTCGTGGCGGTACTTGGCCATCTTCATCTGGTTGCGCAGGGCCGTCGAGAGGCGCTCCATGAGCTTGCGCACCTCGTCCTTGAAGTTGCCTCCGACCATCTCCGACCCGGCAAAGTCGCTGATCACCTCAAGCGAGCGCATCACGTGCGTGTCCTGTGAACGTCGTATTTATATAAGCAAATAAATACAAAAAAAGTTCAAATAAAAATATATAATTGGGCAATGCTGTGGCGTACGTCGGAGCAGGCGACGGCATCCTTGATGAGGAGGTTGACCATGCGCTCCGTGGCGATAGTGAGCTGGAGCTTGGAGCGGGCCACGTTGCCCCGCTCCTGGAAGTTGCGGCGGAGCATGACGTAGATGAGCGTGGCCGCGTGCGCTCGCGTCTGCGGCGAGTTGAAGTCGGCGTGACGGATGATCTCGTACATCAGCGCTCCGCAGTTCATGATGTGCTGTCCACGATCGTCAGCATTCACCGGGATTCGAACCAAAGAACACGACAATAACAACAACAAGCGAGCTGCCGAGACGTACGTCGTTGGACGAGTAGACAAAGAGCATCTTGGAGAAGATGTTGATGATGCTGCGGACGGACCGGAAGAGGTGGACGAGGAACGCGTCGGATTGGTTCATGCGGAGCAGCTGGAGGAGCACCTGGTAGACCGACCCCATGAAGCGGCTCTGCTCAGAGTTGAGGTCGGCCTGGTAGTCGAACATGAAGCTCATCAGCGTGTCGAGCACCGTGAGCGACACCGCCTGGTTGAGCTGCGCGTCGTGGCCGCCGCCCTCGCCGGTGACCATCGAGCGGTGGAAGAAACGCGTGTCGCGCCCGCCGTCGCTCACGTTGGGCGAGTAGCCCGCGGCCGAGGTCATGGTCGCCGCGTTGCCCGGCGGTGGCAGGAAGCGTCCGGGCGGAGCCGAGACCCCGCCGTCCAGCGTGCTTATGGGCAGGTTGGGCGAGCTGGGCGCACTTCCGGCCACCGGCCGCTTCTCCGCCCGCGTCTGCACCGCGTCCGCCAGCCGGTTAGAATTTTGACTACTTCAGAGACTAACGAGCTTGGACGTACGCTTCGCTTCTTGCGCTTCTCCTGCAGGGCGGCGGCCTGTGAGGAGGCCTGCACGTTCATCCGGGTGATGTGCTTCTGCACGGCTCCCAGCGGATCGTACTGGCGCGATACACGACACACGTCGTGAGCCAAAGCCGAAAGAAGCGTCTCTGGGGCGGTGGGCGAGGGGGAGCCTTACGTGGAACGACTTGAGGGAGAGCTGGAGGAGGCGTAGGAAGGCGTCTAAGTGCGCCGGCGTCTCCTTGGTCCACCAGTTGTGCAGCACTTGCCGCGACGAGTTGTCCAGCACCACACTGTGTGTGTGTGTGTGTGTTCTACAGTCAGCAGTCGCGTCCGGCCAGATACCAGCCGCAGTCGCAGCAGAGACGTACAGGAAGCAGAGGAGGAGCTGCTTGCGCTCCTCCTCGCGCGCGTCGTCCTCGGCCGCGTTGCCCGAGGGCTGCAGGCACACGATCGTGTTCTCCTTTTCCACCAACTGCCCAGCAATCGCTCGGTGAGCGTTTTCGAACTGGCAAGTGGGTGGCGAGGGATCGAGGCGGCGTACGCTGACGAGGAACGGGAGGAAGAGGCCGGCGATGCGTTGTCTTGCCGCGCGCGAGGTGTAGCGCGAGTCGTACTCGCGGGTGACCAGCATACGCCGCAGCAAGTTGATGCCCTGCACGGCCATGGCGAAAAGGTGAGCGAGCGAAGGAGGCCAGGCCAGGCCAGGCAAGGCGCTGAGCACGCACCATGTAGCGATGCGCGCGTTCCGAGTTGGAGAGAATGGCGACGACCTCCTGCAGGATCAGGCCCACCAGGAAGTGCTTCCGCCTGACCCCAAAAGAATGATCCCCCGCCCCGCATGCGTGGTGAGTGGATCGTCTTCCTGCGCTGCTGGGCGCGAGGCCTCACGTACATGAGCTTGGTGGTGAGGTCGACGATGGTCTCGATCTTGTCCGGCAGCGGCAAGTTGAGCGGGACAAAGTGCTCGTAGTCGCTCAAGACCTGCACGAGGCCCGGCACCGGCGTGTCACCACAAGGACCAAGCGGAACGGAGCAAATACGCCCTTTCAAGGAGGGGCGCGCACGGTGAGGAAGTCGAAGCGGAGGGAGTAAAGGCCCGTCGAGTTGGGGTTGTCCTTGTGCTGCAGCCCGCTCAGGTACTCATAGGCCTGTATGGCGCGCACATGTTCACCGTGGCGGGTCAGCCCTCCTGGCCATCACACGTCGAAGAGGCCATGGCGCACCAGGTCAAACACGTAGCCGCGGTCGGCGATGGCGAACAGATCACGGATGAAGCACGCCGTCTGGTGGTTGAGCTCGGCCGCGTACTTGACCCACCTGGCGCCGTCATCCCATCGATTCGGTGAGTGCCATTCGGGCGGTGTGAGAAGGAAAAAGGCGTGCGTGTTCGTACAGCGGGTCGGGGTGTTCGTTGGCCCAGCCGACGGTGACCTGCTGGCGGAGGCTGAGGATGAGCAGGCGCAGCTTGTCCAGAATCTCAGGCTCGAGCCGCTCCTCCCGGTTGTTGTCGCTCTCTGGTGTCGCGATGGTCAGCGCACAGCGAAACACCAGAGAGAAAAGAAGAGAGAGAGAGAGAGAGAAGCTGCAGGGCGACGCCGTACGAAGGCGGCCGGACTGATGGAGATGGAGCGCCATGGACTTGACGATGAGGCTGAAGAAGAACCAGGCGAACTTGTTGATCCCCTCCACGTCCTCGGCCGTCAGATTCTGTTGTGAGAGAAGGTGGTGAGTCAGCAATGAGTGAGCACCAGAGATGTCGCGACGGCTGTGTGCGGGAAGAGCTCGGCGCGTCCGTACGTCGGAGAGCATCACAACGCGCCACACCTCGGGCAGGCGCGCGAAGAGCGGCGCCGAGCCGGGCACGACGGCACCGTCGAAAATGTAGTCGGCGTAGGTCACCAGCCCCGGATGCCGCCCGGACGTCGCCTCGCCCGGCAGCTGGTTCACACTATATATATTTTTATTTTTATTTTTATTTTTTGTTTTTTGTTTTTTTGTTGTTTGTGTTTCGTTTTAGATTGTAAATAATTACAAAATAATAATAATAATAAAAGTAAAACGTTAAACCGTTCTCAGAGGCATACCTGCGTAGAACGTGGAGGACGGAGAGGAGCGCGGTCTGGCCAGCGCGGAGGCTGCGAGTGCAGAGGACCTGGAAGAGGGCGTCGAGGACCTGCGGGTAGAAGCGCCCGATCTCGGCCACGCTCACCTCCTTGACCTGGCGGATGGCGTCGAGCACGGTGCCGGTCTCCTCCTTGTTCCTGTACTGCGAGAAGAAGTGCGCCAGGCTCCGGTTCTGGGAATAGATCGACGACTCCAGCCGCACATTGACCGTCATCGTGGCCTTGTTGCCCACGTACTGCACATCACGACGACGTTGTGCGTGAGATGAAGCCCTGAAGAAAGAAGAAGAAGAAGAAGAGAAACGGGAGAGTACCTTGATGGTGTCTTCGCGCACGACGGAGAGGTAGGACGAGGGCAGGTCGTAGGCCACCGGCAGCGTGTGCTCGCCATCCTCGATCACTCTGAGGTCATGCACAACGACGACAACAAAGATGTCAGCACCCATTACCCAAACACCGGCAACAGCCAAAACCACGGCGGAGCGTACTGGCCCTCAGAGGAGAAGATCGGCAGAGCCGCGTAGCCCAAAAGTTTCTGGCCACACACACACACACACACACGCATCATCACGAAGCGGTAAGTTAATCAAGTGAGGAAGAGGGGGAAGCGAGGTCGAGGCATACCGGCGGCTTGGGCTTTTCCTTCTTCTTGGGCTCCTTGCACGAGACTTGGTAGAAGGTGAAGAGGGCGTGAGTCCTGCGCATGGATCCCCGCCATTGGGCCGTGTGTCAGCAGCCATCAGGCACAAGTGATGAACAGCAGAGGTTGAGCGAAGGAGCGCAAGAAAGACAGAGGAGGCGGGGCCAAAACGCACTTGGGCGAGAGGGCCGGGGGCAGCTTGATCTTGACCTCGTCGTAGAAGGAGGGCTTCTGGTTGTGGTAGCTCACCGTGGCCGTGCGCTCCTTCACAAACTCCTGCTCCGAGCTGCTGCCGTAGATCGCCTGCAAAGGACGAGCGACACCGGGTTAGATGACGGTCGAGGTCGAGCTGAGCGTCAAGCAGGGGCGGGCGGCGTACGGGAAGACCGGGCGCGATGGGGTTCTCGTCCGAGTCGAGGAGGCGGACGCTGACGCCAATGGTGCGCGGCTTCTCGCCGGCGTAGCCCTTGAGGCAGAGCGCGGCCGGATAGACGTAGAGGTTGTTGACCCAGCTGAAGTGGGGCTCGGCCCGCGCGGCGTTGGCCTTGTCCTCGAATTTCTGGACCTCCTTGGCCACCTCGCTCTCGGCGCCGGCGTCGGGCACAGGCTGCAAGGGCAGGAGCGACGGGTTGACGCACAGCAGCGCCGGCGACGGGGCCGCCGCTGAGCCCGACGAGGCCGACGGGCCGCGCC
>NAVB01001803.1:0-44611 GCA_002179805.1 Acanthamoeba lenticulata | reverse complement strand
GCAGCATAGCTTAAGATAACGTACCATGTCGGTGTAGTCTTTAATCCAGGCATTCGCATAAGATGCAGCAGTAGACGTCATACGGCCGCGATGGAAACTTACCTCACTAGCGTAGTTACACATTTTATTTTCAGATATACCATAGGCATTCATGAAGGCTGTTCTGCAAACAAGCTATGTGCAAGTTAAAATTAATCCATAAGATAAAACAAACAAGAACATGTACTCGGCGTTCAATGAAGAAACATCTCGTCGTGGCACTTTGATGCTCCATAATAATTCTTAACCATTGGCGTGAGGCAGCTTGGTTCATATTCTTCCATTTGAGACGACATGCCCAAATTATGGAATTATCGAATTGTCGTAAGCATTTTTGTAAGCAACAAGATTTCAACAATATCTTATCTATATCTAAAGAATTAACATGCTGAAGAGCCTTGCTTGAAGATACGGCGGATTGATTTCGGTGAGTGTTGGTGTAACTAAGCTCAGTGATATCATCAGCATTAACCAGAGCTGCATCCAGAATACTTCGCGGTATTGAAAGACTTTGCAATGGTTGAGGATCTTGTGGCCTTAGCTCGTAATTCCACCAAATTGCTGAATCGATAAAACTGTTGACGTGTGATCCGACCAAATTTAATGTTAGTTAGTGAACCGCGTACGCGTACGCGGTACGTTAAGGATGCATTGCTAAACAGTGAGCACGCTGAACATGCTCTCGCGTACGCGTACGCGGTACTTTAATTTGGTAAAACAGTTATTAAAATATATTAATAATTATGGATATATATTTCGTCTTCAAATTTTCTTATTTCGATTAAAATGATATGCAATCGATTGGGTAGAGATAATTCTGCGAACCTGCATGTGATCGCTTGTTCCATTGCAAGGGTTAAACGACAATGACAGCAGCTTATGGTTCTGAAAGCGTCAATGAAAAGTCGACCAATCAACCACCGAGATTTTAACAAACTCTACACAAGAATGCGTCTACAGATACCGCGTCTACAAAAATTTGTGATTGGATGCCTCAGAAGTATTTGAAAAAAACTAGGGCCTGTGCTCATTTTTCTTATCCACGCCAAACCACACACCTCGCCTTCACCCATGGAGCCAGAGCCAGACGCGACACAATCGCCCAGCGGAATTCCGTCAATGGTGACCGAATCTCGGAACGTCAAGACGTTGACGGGGTGGATGGTCAAACAACCAGCGTGGAAAAACGTGAAAGTCAGCGACCTGCGCAAAAAGAAGCTGGGAGAGCTGCAGGAAATTTGCATAGTACGGAATCTACCCCTATCTTGCATTTTAATAATTTTAAATCTAATAATAAAATATGTATTTTACAGGAACACTACCACAAGCGCGCTCAAGAGGTATGTTTATCTCCACCACGTATGCGTACGCGGTCAGTTCAGAAGACCGCGTATGCATACGCGCTTTAGTTTTATAACCGTTATTATACCGCGTACACGTACGCGGTCAGTATGATTTGCATATACCGATGTTTTGATAACTTTATTGAATTGTCCATATTGATGTTTATATCATTAAAATCATAAATGAATATTTTAAAATGATTTTTGATAATTAATTTGGCCGCGTACGCGTACACGATCCATTATTTACGATAATGCGACTCTATAACAGAAAGAAGGGACAGCCATTTTGGCGCAAAATTCTCAGCCTTACTTACCTGGTGGAGAATCTGCGACCCAGGAAGCCAAGGTATAGTATTAGTCAATTTTTTATATGAGTACCTGCTGACTTATCTACAGGACAAGTCACCTTTGCCGAGTGAGGACGAACGAGAAGAACCAGTTGAGGAGAATCCATTGGTATGTAGTGAACAAGATATTCCAGTCCCTGCAGTTAAAACTTGTACCGCGTACGCGTACGCGGTCCAGTATTCTGATCATTTGCGGTTAATCAGATGTCAGTGGAGCTGGAAGAAATCACGAAGAAGAACCGTCTTGCGCGTTACAAGGAGTTGATGAGAGAGCACATTAAAGTGAATGCTTTCGCTGTGGACATCCGCCAGTTGACGAAAGCCGGCAATCTTCGTCCTGTCACAGCTCACGGTAAACGAACTCTTAGCGCCGCAATGAATGAATTAGGAGTCATCGTCATGGAGCGTTTGCTTGTTCAAGAGTTACCTCCTTCGGAATGCGTTCTGAACGACGGCAAGCCTGAATATGTTGTCATCGATGGAAATCACTGCGTCGCCACTGCGCGCTTGCTTTTTCCGGAGAAGCATTTTCTGTGGCTATGTGATCTTTTAGATGTACGGCTCTTCAATTATTTCTATTTGCTGTTTTTTGCTGATTTTGCTCCATACTTTATGCAGGACAAGGTGACTCCCGAGGAGGTCAAGTTGATTGCTTGGGCTAGGAACTACATGCATGATGAGGGTGCTGTTCATCGCGACGAGTGGGAAGACTTCTGGAATCTCAGGGATGATCTGAAGGACCCCTTGAATTGGACGACCGTCGAAAAGGGCAAAAAGATTGACTGGCCAACCTTGCTGTCAAAAATTGTACGTATTCTTACACTTTGTCTTTATCAAGGAGCGCGTACGCGTACGCAATGACATTGACATACGTTTATGTCCGCGTACGCGTACGCGGTATGTTATAGCCTGGCGTCAATCACTACGACAAGGCGGAGCGTGATCGCGTGTACAACCGTTTACATAACTACACGGGCGTTCTCAACAAGTTCGAATCAGAATGGGAAGGCACAGGCCGGTTGCTCGAAAGCAAGTATCTTGAGAGTCTCGAACCGATGCCGATCAACCCTCTTTTTCTTCGTGGAGTAAAAAGTGAAGACAATGTCGTCCTTGCAGCCCTGAAATACCTCTTTCAACAAGACAAGCCCAAAATCACCAAAGCCCATACGTTGCTCAGGTGCTCAAACGTCTCTATTTGCTAACTTTTTGTTTAATTGTAGGTTTCCGTGATCTCGTTGACGTGATGGATAAACAGATTAGCTTCCTCCGTAAAGTCTCAACCAATTGCCAGAAGCTTTCATCATCTGCTTTCAAGACCGTTAAGCACCTTGTGGCCGATGGATCATGGGTAATTATGACTGTATTTTGTTTATAGATATCTTTTCTCATCATGTACGTGTACGCAATCGTTTTCACAGGACCATTGGCTGTTGGAGACTGCTACCGTCATCAAACTTCTCAACAATCCTGAGTTCGATGTGGAGATGGTTGATGAGGTGATGGAGCAGCAGAAGGTGGAGAGAGAGCGACAAAAAAATATTTCAAGGCGGAAGCAGTCGACGACGACGGCAGCTTCGTCGAAGAGCCTGGATGACAGCACGTCCGCCTATGAGGCAGTTTGTCTTTATGAGGAAGTGGAAACTGAACATGAGCAGCTCTGAAACGTGTTGCTTGATGCATGTGTGCCCAGCAAGAACGTCGCTGGCTTACGGTTCGACATTATTGTGTGTGATCTGTGGCCTGACTCCCGAGTCAGGATATGGGATGCTGAAGGGCTGGACGAAATGATGAGTTTTTGCAGTCAAGCGACTTCAAGTATGTACATGCTGTCCAATAGTATCCGTTTATAGTTCTCATATTTATATGCAGGACCCTATGCCGTTGTGCTGACGATGAACGTTATCGAGATGGGCGGACTTGTCAGTCTCGTGAATCAGGAAAACAGCAGGTGGACACTTCTGAGGCTGGTGACAGGGTCACTCCCCAACGTGCGCATGAAAAGCGAAGGCGGTATGCAACACAACGGTACGTTACTAATACTTATACCGATTACTTTTCCGGCCGCGTATGCATACGCGGTCGTTACGCAGCAATTGGCTGTGTCATTATATGACCACGTACGCGTACGCGGTCTTTGTTTCCATTTTCTTAAATGCGATGTCTTTCTTGTGCAGCTTTATACGCAATCTTCATTGGACGATCGGATTGCAGTTATGTTTTCAATCTGGAGTCCCGACTTACGCAAGACTCCATCAAGATTCCCAAGCTTTCTGCTCACGAAAAGATTGGAGCGATTAAAAAGTGGAATCCACGCTTCATTTATCATCATCCGCATGTCAACCAGATCTGTACTATTCTATACCCAATCAATCATATAATATTGTCTTATTAACTTTTTCTTTTTAAGCGTCCCTGTTCTACCAGTCACTTCTTCTTGCCTACTCGCAAGGCAAGTCTTCACGGACGGTTTTGGATTGGTCGCCTCTTCGAGCCGCACCGTTCCTGGCAGCGGAAAGAATCGGGTTCAGCTATTCAATGCTGATATCTTCGTCCAGGGCCAGTGATGCTGAGGTGAGGATCTTGTCCAGCGCGATTGACTGTCTTCTCTTCCACACGATTCCTGATGACGTCCAGTCATGGATTCACAAGCACGAAGCCATACGTAATGATCAGTGGAAGCAATGAGCTCCGATGAGGACCTCTCTCAGGTGTCCGGAAGTCATGGAAACTCCTCCACTGGTATGCATCTTCTATTGAATTTCATTTTTTCTGATCGCGTACGTGTACGCGGTCGTTCAGAGTTACTCATGTATCGTGTACATGTACGCGGTCTCATACTTTTTCATTCATGTCATTTTTACAGCCCAGCTTCAAAAAATTGCCTCACTCGGCGCCTGGTCCTGCCTCCCGCAAGCGCGGTCGATCACCATCCTGTTCTCCTTCGCCTTCGCTTTCTCCTTCGCTCGACAAGTTTTCCGACATCTCCGACCATGAAAAAAAACGTCGCTGGTCCCCGTCTCCAGAAAGATCGCCTTGAGCTAAGAAGCATCATCAACGATCGAAGAGTCGCCGTTCCCGTAGTAGGAGCCCGAGCTCATCGCACTGGTCACGGTCTGCGGCGAGCACTCCGTATTCATCTTCCACGTCCAGCACGTCCAGCTCACATGTGCAGAAGTGAGGAAAAATCACTGCAGATAGTTCCTTTAAGAATTTGCTTGTTTAGCAGCATTTGTATCACCTGAACAAGTGCATAAAAAAATAAAAAAAAGATTTCCTTGATTTTTCTTTTTTCATTATTCTAATCGCCCATTTTTAAACTTGCAAACAGTTTTTTGTTGTATAAAATGAAAGGTCAGAAGCATTCTTGCTGTAAATTATGTTTTTTGTAAATTTTCTTACGATTTTTTTATTTAATAAAGTCAAAAATGAGGATTGATTTTTTCAAATAAAATTGATTTTGATGTGCTAAAAACGACTTTGTTAAAATAAAATGTATTTCGCACAATGACTGGACCTCTCATTTCAAATGAGCCCATGTTTGTTGTCCTTTTGCTTGCAGATGCAGTACTTTTTGCACCAGGCATCTTGCCATGGGTGGCACTTCTGTCCAAACCAAATGGTGCTAAGCATTTTGCCAAAGCATATAGCAATATTGATCACCTCATGTCACAGCAAGAAACATTGCCACAAAAGAGGGATATATCTTGCAGGAATTCCAATCACCTGATCTGGTCACACCCAGTTGGTATCTGTGGTGGGGGGAATAATACAAGCTCTTTAGAGTGCTTTGTCACTGTGGATTGTCCAAAACTGCAATGACCAGTGTGAGAAAGACAAACATACCCATCAATTGAGAATTCAGAGGAGCCTAAACAATGCCCTCCCTGGCTCAGCAAACCAAGGAAGTGGCCAACCTACAACAACTCAGAGCACATGGCTAGAGAACAGTCCCAGCTGCAAAGAGATTATCTTTAGAAAGTGGCTATGCAGAGTATGCCTGTCCTTGCAAGGAGTCGTCTCAGCCATCGATCCTTCAACGTAGACCCCAATTGGAACGGATGGGGAACAGTATGCCTCAGATTCTTTCTCTTGGCAAGGGAATTGCCCGTTCCAGTTCTGCCCCAAAAAAATTCTTTATTGTGCGGTTTTATGGTTGTCACCGCTTCTCGAGGAGCTTAAGCTGGCTTCGCTTCATCTTCTTCAGCTTCCTCGTGTCGGTGATCTGCGCACCATTTACGCGTGTGAGTTGGCGCCCTGTGAGTCGTGTGGAAGGAAGAAAGAAGAGAGTTTGTGCAGAAAAGAGAAGGGCCCGCGTACCGCTTGCACAACGGTGGACCTCTTGGCGTTCTCCTCCCTCTGCTTGCGGCGTTCGGCGGCATCCTTCTTCTCCTGCTCTTTCTTTCGTTCGGTGTCCTCCCTGAGGGCACGCTCCTTTTCCTTGAGCTCCTTCAGCTTTGCTCGCTCCTCCATTTTGCTGGCCCAAGTTTTGTTGTAGGCCTTGCCCACTCGCAACGACGACGTCCTAGCGATACGATTAAATTTCAGAAAATGCAATTATGATGCAAATCCCAAGGACAGGCGAGTACCGCTTAATGTCGGCTGATTTCCATACTCGCCCAGATTTGGGGATGCCCTTGGCGACAGGGATTTTGTTCTTCTTCTCACTCGCCGGCTTTGACGGGGCGGGTGCTTCGATGGGAGCAGGAGCGGCCTGATCAACAACCGGCGTAGGAGGAGCCGGTGGGGTTGTTTCCGCCTTACTCACCTTCTTCTTGGGCTTTCCCATTGCTGTGATGGCCGGTGCGATGAACAACAAAATCAACGCGCAATCTCGCCAACACACAAAACTCACAGGGAAGAAAAGAAGAAAACATTTGTGTTTTGTAAATCATTTTGAAACAATTGCGAAGGGCACCAGCAAGCGTTTTTCAAAATGTTTTGAATCTTCACTTCCGGCCAACACCGAGGTTGTGTTTGGTTTGCCACGGTCAAGATGCAGAGGCATCAGCATCCTGTGGCGGCTGGTCTGGCGCGGTTGGCTCCTGGTCGTGAGGATGTTGGTGGTGCTCACAACTGTGGTGGTGCCTGTGCCTTTTCTTCACCTGCAGGTGCACTCAACGTCAATAATGTGCACGCGCGCAGAGGGGACCTCGCCCTACCTGCGGCTGCTTCTCGTAGGCATTCTTGGAGTCATCGTCGCTGCTCTCATCACTGCTGTCGCTCTCGTCCCAACCTCGAGGCTTGTGGTAGATGCAACAAACTGCAGTTCACGTTAGCCTCTGCGACACCACCACAGATATGCCTGCACTGGCAGTGCAAGTGTTGCGCCTCCACTACAAAGAACCTCGTACCTTTAGAGCTCTTTTTCTGGAGGTGCTCATTGTCGATTACATCGTCGGTCCATTTTACTGCCTTCTTCTTGCGTCGTGGCGCTAATCGCAACGTGACAACTGGGGAAGGGGTAGCTGGTAAGGTTACCGTGGTCGCTACTGACGACGAAGAAGAAGATAATGCCATGGTCTTGTTTGGCCTTTCAATCTGTGGCCCGACTTCAGTCCGCGGCACAAACGGGGTTCCGCTCGTTCTTTCTGCTGACGTCATCACGAGCACCCCTACCAAATTTGGGAGTTGTGGTGTGGTTTACAACGCGGTGATGGGCAAGAGGAATGGCCTTCATTTATCTACATAGGCACACATTATGGGGAGGAGGTAGAGCAGCTTTCTCTCTATCTCTCCTGGTGGTTTTGCTCGCTATGAGGTTACTCGCCCTCCTCGAGGTAGCGGTACTCAAACGTGAATTCTGTCTTCTTACGCTGGCACCAGCCCGTCTCATAGTCAAAGTACACGTAGGTGCCCTGCAGCACAGGTCTCGGTGAGTCACGCGCCCTTCAGATAAGATGTAGTTGAGGTGGCGTACCTGCTCGTAGTCGTTGGTGATCTCTTTGGGCTCTTCGTGCCGCTGGAACCACGTGAGGTACTTCTTGTGGTACCGCCACAGCTGCTTCTTTAGCTCGCGCGCCGCCAAGAACCTGGTGATGTTGCGCGTAGCGTGAGTCTTTGGCTCGGTCACAACCAGCTACACGCGCAGGCAGAAAGCCGGAAAAAGGAAAAGGAGAGACGCAAAGAAGAAGAAGTGTACTGCTGGTAGGTGCCCTGCTGGTAGTAGAAGATGAAGAACAGCGTGTCGGTGTCGAACTTGGAGAAGATGGCCGGGTTCTCAAACACAGTAGAGGGCAGCTGCGGGAAGGTGGCTGGCGTCGGATACGCGTTCTGGGGCGTGTACTGTCGCGGCCTGGTAGAGTTGTGTTAACAACCACCACACAGAAGGCGTAAGGCTCTGCTGCAAGGAGCAAAGAGGTCAAAGGGTTAGTACTTTTCGTAGTCCATCTGCTCGGGCAGGTTCTCCATAGAGGTCTCAAGCATCTTGAGGTTGAAGAGCTGCTGCTGCTGCAACTGGTGCTGCCTCTGCTGTTGCTGCTGCTGGGCGCCCTGCGGGTGCTGGGGCATGCCCTGCGGGGGGTAGCCGCCCATGTGGGGCGCGCCGTGCACGCGGCCGAGGTCCGCGAGCGACACGTCGTCCTGCGTCGAGAGTCCAGCCTCAACGCCTGGCGTTCGTCACCAACACACAGGTCAGCAGCACGCAAGACGATCGAGTGCGGCGAAGAAGAGGGCTCGGTACGGGCGGCAGCGGCGGCGGCCATCTCGAGCGAGGCGCTGGCGGCCGAAAGGTCGGCGAGGGTGCTTGACGAGCTGATGGGACCGGCGTTGTCGAAGGTGTCCAGGTTCTTGCTGTCCTCGGCGGCCTCTTGGAGGGCCTGCATGTACTGCTGCTGCTGTTGCTGCTGCTGTTGCTGCTGCTGCTGGCGCCCCATCTGCTGCTGCGAGAGCTGCATGAGCGAGGGTGGCTGCTGGCCGGTGGCGCTGGGCGGCGGCATCATCGATGGCGGCGGCATGTGGTGAGTCATCGGCGGCTGCGGGTGGTAGGCCGGTGTCGACGCGCTTCGCGCCAGCTCTGGAGAGTTGTTCCCCCACCACAAACACGACCAACGATCAACACGTCGTTCTCCGAATGTGTTTAGAGGGAGGAGCGGACCTTCTTCCTTCGCGCGCTGGGCAGACAACTCTGGCGGCGGTGTCGTACTCGCTGCGCGCGGTGGTCAGCCACAATCAGCTCCAGCGCAAGCGGGGAGGCGGGGGAGGTCGCACCCTTGTTGCGGCGCGGAGAGGTGGTGCCAGATCGCTGCTGCTGCGGCTGCTGAGGCTGCTGAGGCTGAGTGGCCGCCGGGGCTGCGGCTAGGGAGGGCGTGGCCATGAGAGCCGGCTGCTGCTGAGCCTGTTGGGCCGCTGCCGCTGGTGGCTGCTTGGGCTGACCCTGCTGCTGCGCCGTGGTCGCTGCTGCCGCCGCTGCCGGCTGCTGCTGCGAGGCCGCGGGCTGCGCCGGAGTGTGGTGGGGCGCCGAGCCCTGGCTCCCGAGGAGCACATCTCGCGCCGTTCGCTTCATCGAGTCTGGTGGCGCGCTCGCAGCGAGCTTCTTCGGCGCCGCTGCCGCTGCCGCCGGAGCTGCTGCGCCAGTCGAGGTTGAGCCGAGTCAGAGCTTCAGGAAGCGGACACAGCATCGCAACAGGGCAACAGCGGCAGTACCAGGAGTGGGCATCGGGAGGGAGGCCGTCGGGGTGGGCATGGGCAGGTGAGCCGGTCCGCTCTTGGCCGCGGACGGCGCCGCCGCTCCTGCTGACGCCGTCGTCGTCTCGGGCTTGGCGGCCGCCGAGGCCGTCGCCGGCTCGGGCTTGGTCGGTGTTGTCGTCGTCTCGGGCACGCTGCCTTCCGGCGCCCCGTCTTCCGTATCGTCCTCGTCCCCGTCTGAGGAATGAGGCGCACCATGAGCATGGCCATCATCACCTCACATCAATAAGAAGGGATCAGACCTTTCTTGCTGCGCGTGTTCTTGAGGCCGACTTGGCTGCTTCGGAGGCCGCCTGATGGGAGAGAGCTCGCCACGGCCGAGGCAAAGGAGGCCGGGAAGCCCGACCTGTCCCCCGAAGCATTTACGGTGAGGCATTCTTGCCGACTAAACCACAAAGACGAAGAGGAACTGCAGAGAGAAGACATGTCGCGTACGATGTTGGTGGGGAAGAGGAGAGGGGAGTCGCCGATGGCGTCGTATTGGACGAGTTGGGGGATGAGGTGTCTGGCGTCGCTGTAAGCGACGAACCGGCGCCGTGCGTCAAGTTCAGCTCGTCGTACAGTTGATCATCCTGGTGGTCATGGTCACGGCGGAAAGAAGCGCAGACACGCCCCACAAAAGCAAGCAAAGCGCGTGAGCTTCGGCGACCCTCTCGGCTCTGGATCATGAGAGAAGGGGGGCACCTCATAGAAGTCCGCTTCCTGGTTGCTGTCGATATAGTACTCTACACCGTCTCGAATCGCGTCCACCTGCCCAGGTAGAGAAGCGACACGCGAATAAGGAACGAGGAACATGTGGAAGAGCCACATAAACAAACGAGCCAAGGCGTACGTCTTCTCGGGCCACGGTCTCGTTGTCGAGCTTACGCAGGATCTGTTCGAGAGCCTCCTCGTGGTAGTGGTGCTTCTTCACCAGCACCTTGAGTCGCTCCAGGCGGTCGACAAACTCGACGCTCTTCTTGCCTACATCGTCGCAGTCACGTGAGAACGGCGAGACGTGCATCATGAGTGATGATTTGGACGCACCCTTCTTGGCTGCGAGGCCCTCGATCTCGGTGTCTAGCGCGTCGATCTGAGCGCGCAGCTTGACCAGACACTTGCCAATCCTGTCCGCCGTTCGATTGAGTCAGAACCGCACAAGTGGTGACGTTGGTTGAAGAAAGGGAGAAGAGACAGTACCACTTCTTCGTTTCCGTGTTGGGGTCTTCGTCCTTGGCCAAGGCGGCTTGTTGGAGACCCTCTTTGGAGAAGGCCTTGGTTTTCATTTCCTTTTCACACACCTTGAACTTCTCCATGTTCTGTTGCGCACGTGCACACAGCAGTAGGGCATCAAGTTGCAAAAATTAGCTAAAATGATGCTACACAGCCTGAAAGGGGCGGCAGATTTAGGAGCGTACCGCTTCAATCATTTTTCGGGCCTCCACGAGAGCCTTCTTGTCTTTGATAACGTTCGACTGCGTCCATGTTTTGATTTGGTCTCGGTATCGCTGAAGCTTCTTAATAGCCTTCTTCAGATCGGTTTCATACTTCTCCTTTTGATTGCCACTCGCGGCAGTGTTGACCTTTCGCAAAATGTCTTCAAATTCCTTCGACCCTTCTTGAACCTTCTTCAGTACTCGGTCGATTTCACCTGCATAATGTTCGAGAAGGCATGTGAGTGGCCGAGCTTGGGCAGTGGCGCCACGCCCACTGGCACTGGGTGCCCCAGGTTGATTCTTTGTGACATCGATGCTTTCGAATTTGTGGCAGTGGCAGCAAATTGACCACACCAACTCGCACGTACCGAGCAGTTTTCGCTGTGCTTGCGTCATGGTGGAGCAATCCCACTTCGATGGGCCCAATCAACCTCTAATGCTGACCAGACCAACTTCGCGAAGAGAAAAGAGAAACCTCAAAACCGCCTAATTTCCTGGCGGGGAGCAGCTTTTTTTTGGCCAAGAGAAAAAGAATGTAGCGCGTCACGCACGGCCTGCTTCGGTGATGAGCTTGCGCACAATGGGCTGAGCATGCAGCTTCTCCAAGGCTTGCTCCACCTTCATGGGCGTGCTGGCCTGTGAAAACGGTGGGTCGTAAGGAGGGAGGTGACAGAGCTCCTGGGTGGGTGAATGACATGTACCAGAATGAGCGCGAGCGGGACCACCTTGCTACGCTTTGTGGTGGCCGCTTCGAGGTGCTGCGAGATAGGACGCTGGGTGATATCGTCGTTCAACTCATCCACCAAGTAGATCGACCTCAGGATGCACTTCGTGGCCTCCTCCTGCGTGGTTTCCGTTTTGCTTAGGAGTTGTTCGAGGCACAAGCCCTGCTCACTGGCGGGAGAGTACCGAGGTGACGCTCATGAGTTCTGCGACGATAGCCACCGAGCGGTGGAACAGCTTGGTGTTGCTCACGGCCAAGTCTACACCCCGGTTTCCCAAGAGGAGGCGGTTGTAAGCACCACACGGAGTGGCACACAGTTCAGGAGGACGTAAGCATGGTACCGATCATGCGGTTCTTGAAGACTTTGCCGATCGCGACGTGCGCGTACGTGGAAATGGCGTTGAGCGCAAACTTGGTGGCCAACTCGCCAAAGGCCGGGAGTCCTGCGACAATCTCCACGTAGGGCACCTCTGTCCTCATCATACATTGGTGCGTGGTCAACCTCCACAGGCCGGGATGAAGCAACACAGAGAGCGAGGCCACCGAACGCACCAACAACCGCGCAGACACGAGCGGTCTGCTGCAGGAAGGCGCGCAGCTTGGTCTCCTGTGTGTGTAGCGGGAGTTGGCTCAAAGCTCAGCCACAGAACACCACATTCGTGCGAGGTAGAGGGCTCCCGCGTACGGCTTGCTGCCTGCGCGCGACCAGAAGGGCGCACAGGTTGGCGGGGGTCTGTTGGACCAGCTTCAGCAGACGCTCGATGTCGGCCGCGGCCGGGTGGTCGGTCGTGTCCAGATCGACAAAGAGGACGAGGTCGGCGCTGGTCAAATTGGGCAAGGCCTCCCGCTCAAAGTCGTCCCACGCCAGGTGGAACTTCTCACTGACCTCGGTCAAATCGCCATCACGGTTGCCTATCGCCCCATCACGACCGGAGGTCAGCAGCGAGCGAAGAACAACCGATTACATGTCGTCATTGCGTCACGTGCCCATGTTCTTCCAGCCGTTGTGAACAAAGGCCTGCACGTCGGTGAACTTGGAGCCGAAGGTGGGCGGGCACTCTGCGTGGTGGTGGTCAGGCGTGCGTGTAGGGTTGGCCAACAAGGTCGGGAGCGAAGGCCGCACCAGAGGCGTCGATGGTGGTGAGCACCGCCACGCTGCCGGTGGACACGTAGTAGACGTGGCCGCCCTGCTTGAGGCTCTCCCCGGCAGCGACCATCAGCGGCGTGACGCTCTCGAGCGCGTTGTAGGCGCCTCTGTGCCACATCCCACCACAGCCAATCAGGCACAAGAGATTGTGCGGCGCGCTCGGGTGGGGCGGTGGGCGACCTGTAGGTGAGCTCAAAGGCCTGCAGGAGGCCCTCCGTGGTGACCGGCTCGGGGAAGACGGACGCGGTGGGCGCAGGCGACGGGACCAGGTCGAGCGAGGCCACTTCGGCGACGGCGCGCGCAAAGATGACCTCCAGCAGGAACTTGGTCGCGCTGCCGCCCTTCATCCGGCTCGACCCAGTGAGCGTCTCTGGGCCCACCACTGCAGACACCCGCCCCAAGATCATGTTGTGTGAGTTTGGCGCGTTGGCCAATGGGCTCGCGGTCGTGGTCGTAGTGCAGGCGAGGCGCGAGGCACGAACGCGGGTTGAGGACGTAGTGGCGCGGCGGCGAGGCGCCCTTGGCGAGGTCCTCTGCGTGGGCCTTCTGCAGGCGCACGGCCACCTGCTTGAACGTGTGGTCCCAGTGCTCGATGGGGTTGTCCCTGGCCAGGCTCACGGGGTTGAAGCCGAGGAGCACGGTGGTGAAGTGGGGCTGGCTCATGGCGTAGGTCAGCTGCCCCGCCACGTAGCCCGCACTGCGCCGCCGCAACGTTCCCGTCGTGGGTCGGTGTCATTCCATTGAAGCCGTTGGGCTGAGCGTGGGTGGGCGGAAGGGGAAGCGAAGGGCTGGGCCTGCGGTGGGCGCACCTGAAGCCGCATGTGATGCCGATGTAGAGCACGCGGGTCTTGCCCTTGGTGATCTCGACCAGATCTTGGGTGCCCAGGTGCGGGTTGTCCTCGGCGCTCTCGCGGGCCGCGATAATGGCCTGGTCGCCACCTGCATAAACGGACCATTGAGCAAACGTGAAGTGCGGAAGAGGGGCGACGGAGGGTGCAACTCGCCCGTACCGGAGACCAGATAAGAGAAGAGGGGCCTGCGCCCCAAACCCTTCAGCACCTGGTTGAAGCCGCGGCTCAAGAAGAACGCCAACCTGGGCCCCATGCAGAAAGACAATCAAGCTTCAGACCAGGCAAGACCGAGGAGGAAGGGCGGGGTTGAGCCAAGCGCACCGCCCAGAAGTGCCGCAGCCCGAGAGCACGACCGCGGTCTCTTCCTCCGCGGGGGCGCGCAGGAGGGATGCCACTACGCTCACCTGCGTCGTGGCGTTAGAGTGTTCGAGTGAGCTCGGGCAGCTCCGGAAGAGGGAAGCGAGGAGGGGGGGGAGGACGAACGAGGTGGTCGAGAGAGGGCAGGAGGTCGTAGACGCTGAGGCCAGAACGCCAGCCGGAGAAGAGCTGGGCGTCCGAGTGGCGGCAGACGCGGAGAAACCCGGTAGGGGAAACGACGTCAAGCTCAACGCTCGCTTCATTGACGCGCTCCGTCACCGCTGATCCACTCCACGTGCCTTCGCCTCCGTGCGGCAGTGTCGTCTGCTCCACCTCCATCTGGGTAACAGGTGTGCTGGTTTTTTCTCTTTTCCAACTGTGATTTCTTTCAATAATTAGAAAAAGAAAAAGTACATAAAATCGGCAGCGACCCAACCGAATGAAGCGGAACAAGCCGAACTCTCCTCGGGCGAAACTCCACGCTCACCCAGTGGCAAAGTGTGGTTGCCGTGTGGCTGACCACACTTTCCTTTTTCGCATGGGGCTTCACCCATCACCTTTTTAACGCCAGTGATCATCTCCAAAAGAAGGTGCCTTATGCGACCCTCATCACGCGGCACCCATTACAAAGGTAACATGCAGTGCCAACTCTCGCTCAAGCGCTTACACAACCTCATCTCTAGCTCGACATCCAGTTCAACTTTGGCAGATGGACTTCTTGACCATACCCACCGAGATATGGGAGCGCATCTTCATGTTCATGGGAGTTGCTGGTGTGGCCAGGATGCGCACCCTCTCCAGAACTTGCGCCAAGATTGGGTCCTCTGTTCTGGAGCGTGGTGCCTGGCGGAGGGAAGAAAAAGACGACCAGAGCTTGTTGTCGGCCTCTGACACCCTCCTACCACGGGTCAGTCGAGCCCAGACTGCACAGCGTGCGGCCTTCCGTTGGCGACGCTCATTGGACGAGCCCTTCCTCGACATCAAAGAGACCAACAAAGGCAAGAAACGAGATGGCGACCGTGGTGACCATCCCATGGCTGTCCAGCGCGCAGATGCCCCTGTGCCCGTTCGAGTCGAGTGGGACCAAAAGAAGCTCAGACGAGGGGAGGGCCTGTGGTATCCTCACATGCGGGACTGCATCCTGGCTCGATCAAAGACGGCCACGATCGAGGACTGGGTCTCTCTGAGCCGCAACAAGCGGTTGTGGCGTAGCGTGCGCGGGTGTCGCAAGACCAAGAGAAGGCTGGTCGAAGTGATGCTTGACTTGTTCCGCATCGAAGAAGGGCCAGGCATGTGGCCATCCTTCTTCCGCTCTTCAGGTACAATTCGCTCAGCAAACGTGACCAAGATCGTCCCTACGGCTAATTTGTGTCGTGCACGCAGACAAGGACAAGAAGGAAAGGCTGCCTCCGATTACCAGTCTACGGTCCATCCTGGAGGTGTGCAAGACTCCTCTCCTGGATGTGCTCCTTGAGGCGCCGATGCCCTTCATTGCCAAGTGCATTCATCTGCTCAAGACCTCCAAGTCCTCCAAAGACTTTGCAACCGTTGCGGAGCTGGCGCTGAATCGGTCGCTTCCGGGCGGAATCGTTGCCCATTGCGTGGAGCTGCTTCCGGCCTACAGCCGGAATGCCACCATCAAGGACATCCCTCTTCTCCTCGCCTTGAAGCACAGATGGTGTGAAGATTGGCTGGTGGAAGCCATCAAGCGACTTGCCTTTCGAGCAGAGGTATGACCTTTCCTTGCTCACCAGAACGGCCAAGCTGAGCGCTTGTTCTCAGGTGGACGCGTTCAGCCAAATTGTCTACTCGGAAGGCTTGCTACCAACCAAGTCGGCCGATCTTCATTTGACTCTCAAAAGGCGATTGGTCAGCATCTTCTCTGGGGCCAACTTTCAGGACATGCAGTATCTGAAGGACTGCACGTTCGCGTTTGAGGTACCTCAAACCAAGCGAGATGCTCTTGACAAGCAACAAGTCAGACTGCTGACTTTCCTGGTAGGGCTGGAAATGCCAAGGCGCATTCGCCGAGCGTCTGCGGCAGCTCGTCATGCAACATCCATACTCCTTGGGCCATTTTAACTGCAGTTGGCTGTGGCAAGCTCCTTACGCCACGCAGTCAGCCAAAGAGCAAATTCCGTCGTCCAGAACAAGAACGATCATGCAGCAGAGGAGGTCGACACCACTGGAGCAGCAGTTTGACCACTACATCACCACAGTGAAGAAGAGGGAGGCGGAGAAGCGCCTGATTCCCGAGAGCGAACAGCGCCAAGAGCAACCAACCCATGTTCCCAGTGCCACCGGGAAGGAGAACCTCCTTTCTCCTAACATCCTCTACTGGTCCCAGTTTTGTCAAGAGGAGAAGGCCAAGTTCCACCCCCAGAAATACTTTGCCAGAGCCATTGAGCAATTGAGGCCAACAGATGTCTTTGACGAGCTTTATCCTGGTACGTCTCTTCGTCCCGCTCATGATGGAGGCAGCGGTCTTACGGCGCACTCATGCGCAACCAGCCAAGGGGATGGGCAACTGCAGCCTGGAGAGGTTGGTGAATTTGATTCCTCGCTACCAGAGACGCGATGATTTGTTCTGCACGATCGTCGACAAGCTAAAGAGTTTTCTCAAGACTTGTGCTCACGTCGATCTGGAGAATATCAGCTGCTATATGGGCGTCATGAACCTGCCCGGAATCAACTTGCTCCTTGTGGATCGGCTGGTCGAGGTTCTTGACACGTTCGAGACGTTGGAGCTCATCCTCCGGATCAAGCAGTCCTGGGTGGAGTTCGTGTTCGACTCGACCCCTGCAGAGCTGCTGGCCAATCGGGTTCTGCACCGGCTCCACCTGTCCTACCACATCAACAACGCTGATGCAACTTGCATGATCGCCATCCTGTCCTGTCCGCGATTGAGCACCTACATCCAGTCCAAGCGTCATCATGTTCGTGAAGTGGGCGTCACGCTCAAGAGGCTCATCTCGACCATGGTCAACATCGAAGAGCTCATCTGCCTCCTGGTGCGGATCGAAGTGGGTCTTGCCATCCGTGATTGTGACAGCGAGTCGTGCAAGCTACGCCAGGCCATTGACGAGAAGCTGACCATCCACCTCGTCCCGCTCGCCACCGTCAACTGTCTCCGCCTCCTCTACAACTTTGCCCTTGCTGGCGGGACAGAAGAGTCTGCCTCCATCGAACTCACCGAGGAACTTCGCGGCGCCATCTTGCACCGCTTGTTCGCGCTCATCGCCGAGTGTAGAACGCTCGACGACCTCAACGACATCGTGGGGGAGTATGACCCGGACAGCCCTCGCCTGCGCGACGACGACCCAGGGCGCCACCTGCCCTACTTCAACAACCGACAGCGCGATGCGCTCTGGCGGGGCATGGTGGAGGGCAGTCGCGCGTTGCAGGAGTCGATCATGGCGGCCCTGGAGAACCTCGCCTCGGGCATGCCGCGGCGGGACCTGAAGCGCCTGCCCAACTGCCCGTGGATGTGGCATCAGGTCAACGACCGCGAGCAGCTCAAGTTCTTCCTCCTCCAGCAGAGCCTTCTCAGCATGGAGGAGTCGACAACAACGACAGCAACGCCCAACACCCCTTTGTCCCCCGCTCGTGAGCGCAAATCTGGCCAGTAGTGAGATGAATAAATAAAACATAAATAAATAAATGGATAAAAATAAAAGAATAAATGAATCGTAAAATAAAAAAGAAAACGCTGCCATATTCACTTGAGTGCCGCATCACACGATGAGCTGGAAAGAAGACAGGAGGATGCTCTTCAGCGCCACCGAGGCGCCCACCAGAGGCCGCGTGAGCGTCAGCTCGAAGAGTCGCGCCAGCATTTCTTGCGCGTAGCCATCTGTTGCGCAACCCCCCCAAGAGGCGCCCGGTCAGGCGATCCTCAACACGTCGGGCACACGCGCGCGCGTGCACAGACAGAGCAGGGCAGGTGCGCACCCTGGGCGAACGGGTAGTACTCGGGCGCGAACTTGAGGGCCTCGCGCACGACCTCGTCCACGGGGCTCGCCAGCGACTCGACGTAGCGCGCCATCACCACCGACGCGTCACGCGGCGAATGGTGCACGAACCGCAGGAGGAGAGACAGCACGGCCACGTGCAGCGCCGGCCCCGACGCCGGGTCGAGCAGGTGGAGCAGGTCCTCGAGGAACACCTGGAGGATGCCGGGCGACCGGAGCGACGCCATCTCCAGGTCGCTCAGCGTGTCCATCAGCTTCTCCCGCGCGCCCACCTCCTCCATCACCTGCTCACGCCACGTCATCATCATTATGATTATTTTTTTTATGGGGATTTCTAGTTTAGTTTCTATTTTTATTTTTATTTTTTTGTTCTTGTTCTTGTTATTTTTAATATTATTTTTAATAATAAAAAAGCGGCACGTACGTCAGAGGGCGAGCGGAGGAGCGCGCGTGTGGCGGCCACCTCGGCCTCGGAGAGCCCCGCGCCCGAGGCACGGCCACTGGCGGTGGCCTCGGACACCGCCCCGTCGGGCAGGAGCGCGGACGTCCACAGGCCATGCTCCTGCTCGGCCAGCATGGCCAGCAGCACGCCCAGCGGCTTCACCTCGAGGAAGACCTCGTGCACCTCGCTGCTCGTCATCATCATCACGATCATCATCATTATCATCGGCGGCCTTCATATGTTCAACACGAAGGTGGGGTCCGGGGACGTACGCGAGGAGGCGCAGACGGGCGGGCGTGAAGAGCGTGCGGAGGCGCGGCACGGCGACGGCAAAGGCGCAGAGGAACTCGGCAAACTTGGAGACCAGGCCCGAGAGGGCCTTGTTGTACGACCCGCACACCGCGCTGATGGCGCTAAAGTAGGCCTCCAGCACGCGATCCACCCATTGGCTCTGTGCATTTTCCAAATAGCGCGCCATTTTAAAGTTTGAGTGAAACTTGTACTAAATAAAAACGGTGGCGATCATCGGGCGACGTACGTGGAAGATGTGCGGTCGAAGGGCGTCGAGGATGGCCAGCACGTTGAGGTACAGCCTGTGGTGCTTCTCCACAAACTCTTTCTGTGCTCGTGCCCCCCCCCCAAGTGAGTGCCTCCACGGCTTCCACCAGGAAGAGAATAAGAAATGGAGAGGAGAAGGAAGAAGAACCTGAGAGGGCTGGACGCGGCCCTCGACGAGGGCGGCCAGCGTGTTGAGGTGGCGCAGCACGAGGGCCGGGTGGGCCACGGCGATGTTGCGCAGGGTGAGATAGGCCCCGTTCCACGCGCCCTCGTCCATCAGTTTCTTGACCGCGCGTTGCACCACGCTGCTCATCGCGCTCTCCCGGCTCGACGTCTCCTCCGACAGCGCCTGCAAGGAGGCCCCGTTTACGTTTCACCCACGTCAGCGGACGGCCAAGCCTGCCTGGTGAATGCGCCCAGCTGGGCGGACGTACGGCGGCGGGCGAGGAAGGCGCGGCCACGATGCCCGGGAAGATCAGGTACAGCTGCGCCAACAGCTCGCGTGCGGCCGCCGAGCGCGGCTCCTCCTGGTGCAGCATCTCCACCACCTACGTTCGCGTGCGCGCGTGTCGTGTGTCAGGCTGATCGCACGCACACAAGCACGCACGTACGCACACACGCGCGCGGCGTGAGAGGGCGTACGGAGACAAGGTTGTCGCGGGCGGGCGCCACAGTGGGGAGTAGCAGCGGCATGCGGCGGGCCACGCAGCGACGCACGGCGGCCGCGGCGGCCTCACGGGAGCTGCCGGAGGAGGCCGCCACGGCGGTGGCCTCGGCGGCGACGAGGCCAAACAGGGCACGTGCGGCGCGGGGCGACGTGTCGTGGAGCGAGTAGGGCCACGACACGGCGCCAGCGCGTGAGGGCGGCGGCGGGATGTCGGCGTTGGGGCGCCACGACCGCGGGTGGACCAGGTAGGCCTCGGCCAGCTCCACGAGCGCGCCCGCTTCGGCCTGCCCGTACGCGCCGGCCTGGCCCGAGGCCACCTCAGCCGCCTGTGCACACACAATGCAACACGCCAAATAGTCGTCAGAGCGAAGGTAGACCAAGGCAGGACCGAGGCCGAGAGGGCGCACGTCGAGGAGGCGGAGGAAGCAGCGGTGGAGCGAGCCCCAGCCGGCGTCGTGGATGGCCACTGCGGCCAGGTGGCGGCTCCACCGCATCATGCCCGCTGGTGACGACGATGATGTCGCCAACGACGAGGACGACGACGATGTCGACAGGGACGAGGACGACGAGGGGAGCGGCACAACGGCGCGTTGCATCTCGTCGACGTTGAGGTCGCAGTCGGCAAAGGCCAGCCAGTCGAGCACCACGCCCCAGCTCGATGACGATGACGATGATGACGAGGATGAGGACGATGCTGTGACGGCGGCCGGCTCGTGGCCGACATGCCCGCGGCGGATGGCGGCGAGCAGGCCGCGAAGGAGCGTGTCCTGCAGGCGCGGCATGTGGAGGGCGGGCACGAACAGGCGCTCGAGAGCCTCCTCCAGGTGGCTCCCCTGGGTGCTCTCTACGAACTGCGCCACCGCCTTGGCGTCCAACTGCGCACAAAACACAAAAACAACAACAACGTTCGAGTGAGTCCCACGCGGGAGGAATGGCCAGGTGCGGCCCAGGGCGATGGCGTACGGCGTCGGGATCGGCCAGCAGGAGCTCCACCGATCGGCGCATCTCGTCCAGCTCGCTCTGGCCCGTGTGCGCGCCGCCGGCCGATGACGACAATGTGCCGGCGGTGCCGGGCGCCAGCAGCAGGCCGGCGTAGAAGCGGGCCTGGGCCAAGAGGGCTCGATCGTCGCGCAACGCGTCGGTCGACGAGGAGGCTCGCGCGGCGGCGGCATCCAAGGCGGCAGCCGCGATGGCGGCAGCTGAGGCCGAGGCCTCCTCGGCAGCGAGGCAAGACGACGAGAACAGGGCGGCCAGCATTGCGCGCGTCCTTTGCGCCGGCGGCCGCCGCACGACGAGCTCGGCGAATGAACCGGACGACGTCGCGGCGGCCGAAGCGAGCGCCTCCGGCCGCTGCAGAAGCAGCGTGAAGGACGACGCCGGGCCGGCGACGATCGCGCGCTGGACGTCAGCCGAGAAGCCGGCGCGCGCGGTGTCATCGCCCGCGGCGGCGGGCAGAGAGAGCGCCGTCTGGACCAGCGCTCCAGCCTCGTCCGCCCGAAGGTCTCTGTCGTCGCCGGTCGAAGTCTCGGCCTCGGCTTCAGCCTCGACCTCGTCCATGCGGTCGTCGCCCGGGCGCGAGATCGGGAGGCGCGCAGCGGCGGACAAGGGGCGTGAGTGGAGGAGCTTGGCAAAGGCCGGCGGGAGGGTGAGACCCAGCGAGGCAAAGAAGGGCAGCGACAGGCGGAGGGCCTCGCGATCGGCGGGCGACGGAAGGAGCGATGGCAGGATATTGTCCGGCAAAGACGAAAGCGTCTGCAAGAGGGCGGCGATGCACGACGGCGGCAGTCCGAACGGCTGAAGCAGAATGTGCATCACGCGGCCGGCCGAGAGGCCGCCCAGGATCCTGCGCCATCAGCACGTGTGAGTGACGAACCAGACACGAGGCCTGCGAGAGGCGGGGCATGTACTGGGTGAAGCGTGCGGCGTAGTCGGGCTGGTGGGCGGCGTGGCGGAGGCGTGCCAGGACCTCGGTATGGACACCGTCAAACTTGGGCGCTGGGAGCTGGAAGACGCGGGCTTCGAGCTGCGCGCGGAGGTCGAGGACGGACACGGGCAGGGCCGGCGGTAGAGGCAGCGCGAGGAAGGCGACGGCGCCCTCGCGCAGGAGGGCTGCCTCGTGCTGGTCCGCCGGCGCGGACGCCGCGAGGGTGGTGGCAAAGGCGCGCAGGAAGAGCGCGTACAGCTCGGCGTTGCGGAGCAGGTGTGTCGACACAAAATGCCGGCCCTGCAGGAGCGTGGCCAGGCGGGCGGCGAGCGGGACGACGGCCGCGGGGACGGCGGTGAGCAGGTGCGAGAGGTAGGCGTGGATGGCGCGCGCGTCGGTCTCGAACTGGAGCGAGGCCAGCAGGTGGCCCGACACGGCCTCGGCCAGCCGGCCCAGCAGCGGGTGGTGCACGAGCACCTCCATCCACGCATAGGAGACCCACTGCTCCTCGCGGGCCTTGAGCGCCTCGCCCGTGAGGACGTGCTTCTCCTGCTCACGCGTAAGCGTCCCAACGTCGGCCAAGCCCAAGCGATGAGAGTCAGCGCTGGGAGGCGCGGATGAGGAATGCGAGGAACGCACCTCGGAGTGGGCCCAGGCCCAGAGGGTGAGGAGGAGGACCGAGAGGGCGCGCTTGGCCGTCTCGCGGTGCTTCTTCTGGCGATGGGCCAGCCGCTTGAAGAAGAACTCGAGGAGATGCGGGCCGCCCTCGGCCGGCTGGTGGATGTGCTCCAGCAGGCGCGTGGCCAGCCGCGGCAGGAGCGCCGGCGAGAGCGCGTCGGGCGGTGACGTCAGCAGCTCGCACAGGCACAGGGCCGGCAGCACCTGGCATTCCATTCCGAACACGCCCCAAGAGGTTAGAGCCATCAACCTGGCAGCCAACCAGACATCGGCATGCACACGGACCTCGATGGTGTCGGGCTCGGAGGAGAGGATGGGGCCGAGCCAGCGGAGGGCCGCGTGCACGCCCTGGCGGGCCATGAGCTCCAGCACAAAGTCCGGATCGCGCGAGCAGCACAGCCGGTGGCCCAGCCTGTACTCGGCGTCAAACGCCTGCCGCACACAACATACGCACCCACGGGGGCCCGCCAAGGTCAGGAGGCCACAGCGAGCAGGAGGGGCCACCTCCAGGAGGTACCTGGAGGTTGGACATGACGATGGGCGGCGGGCGGCGGGCGGGTCCCTCCGGGTCGAAGATGATCAGCTGTGACAGCAGGTGCGACGTGCTTTCGTCCACTTGAATGGCCGCCAGGTCGGCCTCGCTCGGCTGGTCACGCGCAACACGGGAAAGAAAAATAAATAAATAAACAAATAAAACATGGAAGAAATTGAAAGGAAAGGCGCACCTCGACGCCCATGGTGGTGAGGGCGTGGGACCGGATGGCGGCGCGCTCGATGGCCGACTCGAGGGCGAGGATGGTCTCCTTCTCCTTGCGCTGGAGGAGCAGCTCACGCGCGTGCACGTCGTCCACGGACAGCTGCGAATCGGGCTCCATGAGCGGCAGCACCGGCGGGAAGCTGGAGATGCGCGTGATCAGCATCTCCATCATGCACCGCGCCGTCGGCAGCCTGTGTGGCGGTCCACACCCAAGGCACACGAACGTCAGTTGCGTTCATTTGTCAAGTCGGGGGGCGAAGGGAATACCGCTGCCAGATGTACTGGCCGATGTGCTTGACGTTGAAGGCGCCGATGAGGACGAGCATGACGAGCGCGTTCCAATAGGCGCTCACCACGGACAGCTTGCCCGTCAACTCGAAGCCCGCCGGCGGGTTGTAGAGGGAGAGGTTGAGCAGCGCCTGCACCAGCTGCGGGTTCGCGATGTGGAGGGCCTCGGGGTCCTGCTCGTCCCCCGTCAGCATTTCGCTTAAAAGAACGAAAGCGAAAGCGAAAGAACGAAACCTGGAGGGCGGCAGCGCGCTTGACGATCTTGGAGATGGCGTCGAGCGCGTCCGAGTTGAAGAGGGGCTGGCCCGTGAGGTGGATCACCGTGATGAAGGTGATGGTGTCCTCGCGCGCGGGGACGGCGCTCAGGCACTTCTCGATGCGCTCCACCTCGCCGGTCATCTCTTGCAGGTCCTGCACGTAGGTCGCCACGGCATCCAGGTGCAGCAGCCGGTGCAGCAGCGCGTAGTAGCTCTGCGGGGTGATGGTCGGCAGCAGCGGCCCCACCTGGTCGGTCAAAAAGGCGAGCACACATGTATGTATTAGAGATCGACATCCCGTCGTCGAGCAGAGGACGGGCGGCGCGTACGACGGTGTGGCACCAGCTCATGGCCCCCTCGTGGAAGCGCGCGGTCCGGTCGCGCCAGTCCCTGCGCCGGCGTCAGAGTCAGCCAAGCGGCGGCCACGGTCAAGAATGAGGAGCGGACGGATGGGCGATCACGATTGGACGGACCGGAGGAGCGAGGTGTCGTCGGGGAGGCTGAGGAGGGGCAGGCACGCGGCGAGCTCCATGATGTTGGCCACGTAGCGCTCCCGCGGGCGGAAGTCGGCCGAGAATTCGATGCCGCCGAGCTCCGGGTTTTGCAGGAGCTCCGCTGCCACCAGGAACACGTCGAGTCGCGTGTTGCCCAGCCCGCGCACCACCTGCACCAAGCCCGCGAGCGTCCACGTAAGTATCATGTTCATCATCACCATCATCATCAAGGTCGTCCCCATCGCCGTCATCATGATGGGCTTGTGGAAAGAGACGGCAAAGCACCTTGCTGAGGCGATCCTTGACGAGCGCGGTGTCGGCGTGGACGGCCAAGTCCTGGAAGATGAAGGCGATCTCGGTCTCGGGCCGGTACCCGAGCTTCTCCATGGCCTCCACGATGATGGACAGCATCTTCATGTTGGCCACCGCGGCGGTCTTGGGCGGCAGCAGCTCGTGCTCGACAAAGTGGCGCAGCGCGAGCGGCGGATAGCTCCTGGTCGTCCCAAATCCCATAATTAGAGATAAAATCATTAAAGACTAGGGCTTTTACTTGGGACGGGGGAAGGTGGCGCACTTGTTGTTGCGGAGGAGGACCGAGAGGGCGTCGGTCCAGTGCGAGTAGAGCGGGCCTTTGAGCTTGAGCCGGAGGATCTGGTGGACGACCTGCTTGTCGACCTCCTCCACGGTGTTGGTCTGCAGGGCGAGCTGGCCCAGCAGCTCCTTGGCGAAGCGCGCCGCCGACTGGTTCTGGACGAGCCACTCGTCGAGGTGCGCCGCGGCGAGGGAGCGCGCCTCGCGGTAGCCGGCGCACACGGTGAGCAGCTTTACCACGTTGCGCACGCCCTCCACGCCCGCGTGCTGCAGGTGGTGCTGCACGAATTCGATCGTGTGGGCGTGGATCCGCTCGCGGGCCGCCTCGTCCCGATACCGGGGCACCACGAGGCCCTCCATCTCGGCGGCGGCCTCCTCGGGGTAGGGCAGCGGCGCGTCGGGGAAGGCCGTCAGGATGTTGGCCACGAAAGCCCGCGTGCACTCGTCGTCGACCCACAGGCGGTCGGCCATGGCGTCCTCCAGGTAGGCCTGGTTGTTGTACGAGGTAAAAAATCATGAATAAATTTTTATATTGAATAAAAATCAAAAAATAATTGTAAAAGGATATATAAAGAAAATATTAAGCCAATTTGAAAAGTGCGGTACCTGCACGAGCTCGAGGGGCCAGTCGCGCTGGTTGCGGAAGAGGAGCCACAGGATGGAGCACGAGAGCACGGTCACGGCGCTGTTGCGCTTCATGCCCGACGCGTCGCGACGAAGGAGCGAGATGAGGATGTCCACGACGGCTTCGGTGCCAAAGAGGGCCGGGTCGTGCTTGGCGAGCACGGCCAGCGAGAGAAACGCATGGCGGTCGGGCTCCGCCGAACCGGTGCTCGACTGGCGCAGGAACAGCAGCGTTTCACCGACCAGAGCGCTCGCCGTCGCCGGGTCATCAGCGTCGAGCACCTGTTCCACAAGGTCTGGACGTGTGCAGCACGTGCCATGTGCCGTCAGTCAGTCCATCGATCGGTCGTTTCGAAACAAACGCGCGCGCACGCAGACCAGAGGGGAGGGAGAGCGTCACCATCAGGCACGCCATTCACGAACTGGGCGACGGGCACACAAATGCACAGAAGAATCACGCTGTGAGAGGCGACCCATTCGACGTGGTGGGAGTTGAGGGGGAGCATGTACGCGGCTCACTTTAGCGGGTTCCTCGCCCTTGACTGTGCCCCGAACAGGGGCTCCGCCGGGGCCCACACCAGCCCTCTGCGGTGAGCACAAGAGCGGTAAATGATCGATGGCTCACTAGGTACAGCATTACATCTCTAAGCGTACCTGCTGTGCTCGCTGCGGCGGGACAGCATCTCGCCGCGGTCGGGCCGTGGAACCTGTTGAGGTGCAGAAACGCATACGATTTTCGATGTGAGACGTAAACGAACATTTAATGAAATTGCATCAGAAGACCTCACCAAGTGCAATTAGCTCATGGTTGAGAGCAGATGGGGCTGCATTGCCGCTGGCGGGGGGTCGTCCTCTGCCACGCGTCGCTCGAGGCCCAGCCCCTTGGCTCTGCATCTTGTGGTTTTAAAGCTTTTCTTGTCTTTTCTTCGCTTCTCTTTGTTAACCCTAAAGAGAAAAGAACCTGTACGGACGCCAAACGCATGTGCGGGACAGTCACCGATGTAAATAGTGAACCTGGGCGCATGAACCTCCCTTCCCGATCTATCTTACAAATAAAAAATATGGTTTATGACGATGACGATGCTCACAGGCGCAGATGGGGACCAGCAAAGGAGGACGAAGAGGAAGCCAGGCGCCCGAGACAGATGATGTTTTGGAGAACGGCCGGGAGGTACTTCTCCTCGTAGAGATCGCTCACCACGAAGAGGTCGCCCTTCCTCATGCCCATCCGTTCGCAAGCGGCCAGGTACATCTTGATGTTCTCCTGTGTGTGTCCACAACCACGCCTGACGTGAGTGGATGCCCAAAGCGAAGAGCCAGAGGGAAAAAAAGGAGATTGTTTGTTATGGTCGCACCTGCTCCATGAGCGGGATGGGTCGAGCGTGGATCTTGGGGATGATGCCCGGCCGCACCTTGTTGGCCACCTCGCACAGGAGGCGGCCCGACTTGAGGCAGTCGAACAGACCCGCCACCCCTGAGAGTGCGGTTAGGCGTGAGCCAAGAAAGTCGTACACGAGCATCATGGCGAGCGTGTATGTGTGTTTGTGTGGTACCGCGATTGGAGGACGGCATCAGAACAGAGCCCTTCGTGTTGCCCCGCGCTACTCGGTAGACCCACACAAGCGCCTGTCATGACAGCCCAACAAACGCGTTAGTGAAAATGAAGGAGGAGAGGAGCATGCTCGTAGCAGTAAAAGCCGAACCTCTCGCACGAGTTCTGGCTTGAGCTTGTCTTCTTGCTTGCGCGCGAGTTCGGCGTCGAGCCCGTACAGGCGGGTGACGTCCTCCCGTTCCTTGTGCTGTCGGATACGCAAGGTGCCCTCGCCTTCCCCTCTCCAAAGCTCTTTGTTGTCTGCGCGAAGATTTTGAGGACCGGCCACACACAGCGTAAGTCGTTTGCAGCTGCACATATGTGCTCTTCACAGCGCGTGGGAGCGAGGGGCACGTACGGCGGGGCTGCGTGCCGGTGCGATGGGGACTGTTGAGTGCACTCGCCATGTTCTCCTTGCTGCTGCTATTGTCGTCGTTGTCTTCGACCGACGAAACACTTTCGCCGTTCTCCAGCTTTCGCTTCTTGGGCGGCGAGCCCGATGATGATGATGACGACGTGGTGGTGGTGGTGGACGTCATGATGGCGGCCGTGGCGACGTCAGACAGGCTCTTGCGCTTGGGCGAGGGCATGACGATGAAGGAGGCCGACGGCGAGCCCGGAGACGGGATCGGATAGGGAAGCACACTGCCCCGGACGGTCTTCTCCTGCCTCACACGCTCCTCTCGCTCGCGCTTCTCCTGGGCGATGGCCTCCAGGAACGCGTGGACGACCTTCTTGTCGCCCAGGCTCGAGTAAGGCCGCACCGTTCCGTAAATGGTGCTCGTCACCACCGGTGCGCGAGTCTCTTCCTCCTCTGGTTTGGTTGCCGTCGTTGTTGTGGCAGCGGCGGGCGTGATGGTGGCGAGGAGTGTCGTCTCTGCGGGTGCAGCCTTGCTGGACACCGCCGTTGGCTCTCGAGTCGTGTTCTTCTTGCTCGTTGGTCCTGACGCGGCTGCCGCGTCCTTGGTGGCCTTCGTCCTCTCGGCCCTCAGCACGACCGGTGGCGATGGTTGGCGTCGCGCCGCTGCGGACGCGGTCACGGCAGCCCGCGGGGCGGCACCGGGCGGGGAGGGCTGACGCGCCGCCGCCGCCGCGTTGTTGGCCTTCTGCAGACGGTCGTGCTGCAGCCTTTCTCGGATGGAGAGCGAGATGGTGGAGGGCTGGGGCACGGTCACGATCCGTCGGGACGCGCTCCTCTCCTGCAACTTGCGCCGGAGCTCGGCAGGCGAGGGCGCGGGCGGCACGCGCGAGCCATTGCGCAGAGGCGACGGGCACTTGGGGCCGGCGGGCTGACCAGCCGTCTCGGCCTTGGCCTTGGCCAGGTCCAGCTTGGGCACAACAGGCGTCTTCTTGGTGCGCGGCGACATCGTTGTCGTTGACGAAGTCGATGACGAGGAGGAGGACGACGATGATGACGGGGTGATGTCGCCGAGAACCTCCCGACGAGTGGGTGAAGCAGGCGGCGTGGGCGTGCCGCACCGCTTCTTCCTCTTGGTTTCGATCACCACAGGCGCCGACTGCCGCAGCTCGAGGCTCATGGCGGTGGGACCACCAGGAGCATCGCTCAAAGGCTCTGCGGGCTGGTCCGTGCCGTCGTCGCTCGGGCCAACCAGGAGGAAAGAGCCCGCTCGCGAAGCGACGTCGCTCTCGCGCCTCCTCTTCTCCCTCTCCAGGCGGCGCTTCTTGATCTTCTCGCGCTCGAGGTCGATCTGCCTCAGGCGCTCCTCGCGCTCGAGGATGCGGCTGCGACGTCCACTGCTGGGCGAGTTGGCCTTGCCGCGCGCCTGGGGCTCCACGGCGCTGCTGCTGCTGCTGCTGGCGTCTTGCTCAGCCGTAGCACATGCTTCTTTGACGGTCTCCTCGTTTTGGGTCCCGGTGGGCAACACTTCGAACGACACGGGCGCAAAGGATCGTCGCTCGACGTCGCTCTCGTGATCGCTGGCGAGGCTCACCTGCTTTGAAATGAAGACAAATACAGCAACAACAAATAAGCCGTCGGTGATGAGCTGGCGCGCGGCCCGGCCAGTTGTCGGCGTGACAGGGGGTATGCGTACCTCGCTCAGCTTGAGCGGTGGCGTCCGGATGGTCTCGGCTTCCGACAGAGCGCTGACCAGCGAGAACCAGCTGTCGGTTCTCGTCGGGTTCATCATCTCGCTCATCGGCGTCGGCTTCCTCGAGTCACTGGGCGTGGCGCTGCGGCGCACCACCACGACCTGCTCCTCCGCCAGGATGCTGTGCGCCTGCGCGCTTCTGACTTCGGCTTCTTCCTCGTGTTTTTCCTCATCCTCCTCCTCCCGCTTCGATCGTTCGAGCTCCTCCCTCAAGTCATCTGCAAACTCGAGAGGTTAGCGTGACGGGTCGATCGACGCGGTCATCAAGATGGTGTTTAAAGTACCGATGTCATACGCTGCGGTGACGCCAGGCGAGGCTTCGTCGGACGGCTCCAGCTGGAAGATGATCGCTTCGTCGTCCTCAGTAACCAGCAGCTCCTGGCGTGGCGACTCGGCAGGAGGTACAACATGTTGCCTGTCGACGAGCTGGGGTGAACCGGAGAGGACGGTCGAGGGTGAAGCCGAAGCCGAGGTAGTGGCAAGGGGGCTCATGCCCAGCTCGCGCGCTCGCTTCTTCAGGTTCTGCTGCACGAGCGGCAGAGGCTTCTTGCGAACGCGCAAAGCAATGACGTCCTTCCCGCCCATCGTTTGCATGGGCGACGGCGTGCGTAGCCATGCGTTAGGCGGCGGCTCGAACATGGAGGGGCTCGTCCGACTCGCGGCAAGTGGCGACGGCGTGGCAGTAAGGTCGAGCCTCTTGGCAAGCGGCGTCATGTCAGCCGTCTCTGTGTCTGACATCGCAGCATCTTCATCGGCGGTCGTGTCCTTCTCCTTGCCCTTCGCGGCTGCGACATCGGTAAAGAGGGACTTGATAATTGAGCCACCACGACGGCCTCGCGTGGTGCCCGGCCTACTCGAAGGAAGTAGCGAAATGGATCGAGGAGAGAGCACAGATGGCAAGGGTGATGGTGCTGCGGTGGACAGAGCGAAGACGGAAGTGGATGGGGCTCTAGGAGCTTGGATAGCTTCTTTGGCCTCCAAAATGATCCGCCGCCTTTTGTGGGTTGCAGTGGAGGTTGAAGGAAGCGGAGGAAGAAGCTTGCCCTGGCCGATTGCGCGATCCACTTCCTCCTTTAGCTCACGAAGCCAAAGAAATTCGTAATCCATCCTTGAGTCGAACTCACGTTTCTTTTCACGCAGGAGCTGAAAGAGACCTTCCTTCGCTCTGATGATTGGCGATGGTGGGCATCGCAGTGCCGGGCGGGCTGCTGGTGCTGGCGTGTGAACGCTGCTGTCCTGCATTTGGGCAGTGTGAGGGAATCCAATTGCCTCACCGCAACCTTAGTCCAGTCAATCGTTCTCAAGACACACCAGTCCTTGTTGGGTTCGTCACTTGCTGCAATGCAGTTTTCCCGCTTTCGGCAACGTGTTCTTTTCCCGCTCTTTTGGTCACGCAAAAAAAAGGCGCCAAACAAGAAGGCGGGAGATTTGCATCTCATCTCAGCAACACAATGGAAGTTGCGGCACCAAAGACGGTGCCCCTCGTGGTCGATCAGACGGCCGAGTTGCTGCAGGGCACTTTCACCACGTTCCTTTTCGAGTACGTAATGCAAGCTCGAACGGGTTGACTGCTTCATACTGATGAACCAGCAGATTTCGTGATGCCGAAGGCAAAAAGGGTTATTTGGAGCAAATTGGGCACATGTGCCAGTACGACCAGAAGACGTTGTACTTGGACTTTAAAGATGTGCTCAGTTTTGAGGCCTCAGGCAGAGCAGGTACGCGAGCCTTCAAGGAGTAAAGTGCAGAGAGTGATCCGCATTCCCGATTGACCGGTCTCATTCGCTTCCAGAGGTGCAAGGGTTGAGTGTGTTCATGGAGCAGGAGTACTTCCGCATGGAGCCCTACCTCCGCAAGGCTGTGCAAAACGTGGCCAAGCAACTCTACCCCGAGTTCATGCGCCCCGAAGACGATAAGGGCCAGAAAGAGAGGGAATTCTGGATTGCCATCTACAACGTGCCCATGGTCCACAGGTACACACGTACTCGCCTCAAGTATGAGCGACTGGCAAGTGAGCCTTAACCCCCACTGTGATTGCCACACGCATAAAGAATTCGGCAACTGCGAACAGACAAGATCGGATCGTTGATCGCCGTGAGCGGGACAGTCACCAGGACATCAGAGGTGAGGCCTGAGCTGCTTTATGGTGCCTTCACTTGCCAAGACTGCCAAGTTGTGTCCAAAGGCGTCCCGCAGCACTTCAAATACACAGAGGTACGTAAGCCAGGGCTTTTGCTTTGAACGACTCATTCATTGACTTTGTGGTCAAATAGCCGATTGCGTGCCGGAGCAGTCAATGCATGAACAAGACCAAGTGGCAGCTGAACGTTGAGCAGTCCGAGTTCGCCGATTGGCAGCGAGTCAGAGTCCAGGAGAACCCCTCGGAGATTCCGTCCGGGTCGATGCCTCGCAGCATCGACATCATCCTCCGAAATGACGCCGTCGAAAAGGCCAAGCCTGGCGACAAGGCCATTTTCACCGGTCCGTCCATCCTCACAGTGCCGATGCGGTCAAGATCCTCCTAGCTAACATGTGCTGGCTCTAGGTACCCTGATTGTGGTCCCCGACGTGTCGCAGCTCGGTCTGCCCGGTGTGCGAATCCAGGTAATGTAGCCACCGCCTGGCTACCGTCATGCTGAGCACAGAAAGGGGTCTCACCACGGCACGCCCACACCACATACAGGCCATATCGGCGGCGAGGGAGGGCGGCAAGGAGGGCGGCGGCGGCGGAGAGGGTTTCTCGGGCACGGCCGACGGGGAGGGCTTCACCGGCCTCAAATCGCTCGGAGTTCGCGATCTCTCCTACAAGCTCTGCTTCCTTGCTTGCGCGGTCCATCCGGTCGACAACAACAAGGTGAGTGTGTGGCGCCGCTTGTGCACGTGATCATGTCGTGCTCATTCCGTCCATGTGCGCAGTTGATCAACTACAAGGGCGAAGAAGAAGAGGATGAAGAGGACGGCGACCAAGTGGCGAGTCGATTCACCAACGAAGAGCTGGCGGATATCAAGAAGATGCAGGAGGATCCCAACCTCTACGACAACCTCGTGCGCAGTATCGCGCCAAGCGTGTTCGGTACCGTACTCTACATTCACCTCACCGACGCGAGGCAACGTGGTCCCAGCCGAGTCGTCTCACTCGCGAGGTGGATCTGTGTCTAGGTCACGACGAAGTCAAGCGTGGCATCTTGCTGATGCTCTTTGGCGGTGTTCACAAGTCAACTCTCGAGGGCATCAAGTTGCGCGGCGACATCAACGTGTGTATCGTGGGAGACCCCTCCACTTCAAAGAGCCAGTTCCTCAAGTGCGTCACTTCTTTTTGATCCCCATCGTCAGTACCGACCAAGATGTAACCGAGTCATGTGGGTGCACGCCCTTCAGATACGTCTCGTCGCTCATGCCCCGCGGCATCTACACATCGGGCAAGGCCTCCTCTGCTGCCGGTCTGACGGCGTGCGTCGCCAAAGACCCCGACACGGGCGAGTTTGCCATCGAAGCCGGCGCCCTCATGCTCGCCGACAACGTACGTTTGTGAGCCCAATCACGCTCCGATCGTCTCGGCTGCAGCCCTGTTGTTAACTTTCGCTTCGTGTTGGCCGCTGGGACTGGGCAGGGCATTTGCTGCATCGACGAGTTCGACAAGATGGACGTGAGGGATCAGGTCGCCATCCACGAGGCCATGGAGCAGCAGACCATTTCGCTGTGTACGTCGTCCACACGCGGACTCTTGTGGGTTTTTGTGGAGCTCCAGCTGAAACCACGAGTTTTGTGTGATCGTTGTCGTTGGCCAATGACTAGCCAAGGCCGGTATTCAGGCGACGCTCAATGCACGAACGTCGATCCTGGCGGCGGCCAACCCGATCGGCGGACGCTACGACAAGTCCAAGACGCTGCGCGCCAACCTGACCCTCTCAGCCCCGATCATGTCCCGTTTTGATCTGTTCTTCATCGTCCTCGACGAATGCGACGAGGAAACCGATCTCAGCATCGCCAGGTGCGTCACCTTCTCCCTCCAGAGTGGTGGCGGCGGCCTCTAATGATCAGCATTTTGTGACCACTACCATGACGGACAGGCACATCATCTCGGTGCACCAGAAGAGGGACCAGGCACTGAAGCCCGTGTACACGGTGGAGCAGGTGCAGCGCTACATCCGCTACGCGCGCATCTTCAAGCCGCGAGTACGCCGCCTTCCTCCCTTCATGACCGTAAGCGAGAAGGCTTGCGCAATCGGCTGTTGGTAACAATCACGGGGACCTTGTGGGCAGATCAACGAGGAGTCGATGGGCTTGCTGGTGCAGCACTACCGCAAGCTGCGCGAGAACGACGTGGGCGCCGGCGGCAAGTCGGCCTACCGCATGACCGTGCGTCAGCTCGAGTCCATGATTCGACTCTCCGAGGCCCGCGCCCGCATCCACTGCGACGAGGAGGTACGCTGCTGCCTCTCGCCGCTCTCGTCCCCTTTTCTCGCCACATCTGGGCTGACTCTGTCGAGTTGGGCTGCAGGTGAGGCCGGCCTACGTGGAGGAGGCCGCGCGGTTGCTCAGAAAGTCGTTGATTCACGTGGAGACCGAGAAGATCGCGCTCAGCGACATCCCGGCTCGTGCGCCAATGACGACAACAACATCAAAAGCAGAGGCCATGGACGTGGAGATAATGAACAACGACGCCAAGAAGAGGGTGACGACGAGCGAGGACGCGTCAAAGAAGGCAAAGACGACGAAGAAGAGCAAGGGAGAGAGCGGAAGCAAGGGCAAGGAGGCCAAGGTCGAAGAAGATGGCGACGACGGGCCGCTGGTGGTCAGCTACGAGGACTACCGGAAGATCTCCAACATGCTCATCAACTACCTCAAGTACTACGAGTCTGGCGACGAAGAGGACAACGCCGAGGACAACACCGGTACCCTCTTCATCTCTCACACCGCGTCCTCTTGTGCCTCAACATCATCATCATCTCGCTCACCTTGTCCTCCTCCTCGTCGTCATCGACAATGGCGAAACCAGGTCTGACGCGAGAGGACCTGGTGAGCTGGTACGTGGAGCAGAAGGCCGACGGGCTCAACTCGGAGGAGGAGCTCAAGCGCGAGACCCGCACGGCGCGCCTCATCGTGGATCGCCTCGTGACGCGCGACGGCGCCCTCCTCGAAGACAAGCAGGGCCTCCTCGCCGTCCACCCGTCCTTCCTCAACGACTGATGCTCATCATGGCGCCCTGTCATGATCGTCATTCATGACGGCCTGCACAGCGATTGGCGCGCCACGTAAGAGGAGGCGCGCCCCAGAGAGGCTGTGGCCGGCACAAGTCGAAGCGTTCCACATCATTGTCATCACTTTTGTATCTTTTACTATTGTTGCTGTCGTCGTCTTTCTATGTACAGCCCGAGGCAGGAGGAGGGGCACAGGAGCGCCGCGACCACCACCGATTCCGCAGCGCTTCTTCACCAGTCGTCCTCATCCTCGTCGTCGAGATCGGAAGCGTCGTCGTCGTCGGGGTTGAGGTCCAGCATGATCTGCTTCATCGGCTCGCTTGGCGCTGCCGGCGCCACACCCGATGGCGGCGCCCTGTTGTCCAGCCCCATGAGGTCCATGTTCATGTGCGGTGACGTGAGCAACAAGCGATCATGCAGAAGAGGGAGCAGCCAGCAAGCGTACGGCGGCAGTTCAGCGATGGGCACGAGGGCTGGCGCGGGACCGACCCCAAAGGGCACGGCTGATGGCAGGAGGGCCGGGCCCAGGTCGGGCACCTCGGCGGAGGGCTCCGGGGCCTTCTTCGCTGTGGTGTGTGTGACAAGTTGAGCACGGGTGATGGTGGTTGGCCAAGAGAACGCGAGTGAGGGCGAGCAAGAGCGGGGCGGCGCACCAGGAAGGGCGGCGGTGGTGGAGTTGTGGTAGTAGTTGCCCAGGAGGATGTTGATCTCCTGCGGGGCAGGAGGCAGGAACATCCGCATGTGGGGCAGGTTCGGGTTCCAGTTGGGCGGCGCCGACGTCGTGTAGCTCACCTTGTGCGCGTAGGCCACCACCTCGTCCACGTCGACCCCGCGGTTGCGCTCGCTCTTCTCCTTGACGTCTAAGCACACACACACGTGTCCAGCCACTTCAGGAGGCGACCGCCAGTGGGACATGGCCGCTTTACCTGGCGTGAGAGGCTCAGCCAGCTTGCTGGTTGTGTCGTCTATCACACGCTGTAGAGTGGCCTGGACTTGCTGCAGCTGAAGAGCAAGGTGCTCGATAACGGCATCCTTTTTGGCTACTTCCTGCTTGAGCCGGGCCAGGCGCTGTTGCTGCCGTTGGTGCTCCTTCACTACAAAACGATGAATTAAATCGCAAGCAGATTTGCAAGGGACAAGCGAGAAACGGTACGCTGCTTGAGGGCACGGAGAAGAGCCTGGTCCGTGGCGAGAACACGCTCCATGAGCTCTTCGGGCGAGGCGCGAGGCTGAGCGCCAACCGCAGACGCCCCAGTGGCGGGCAGGAGAGATTGCAGCAGCGACGAAGTCAGTCGAGCATATTGATGTAAATGTTCTCTCACAACCGCAGATGCCGAGGGGGCTGCTCGCTCCATCTCCCGCAACAACAAAAAGAAAAAACTGACTTTAAATGTGTTTGTTAAAATGGCTGCTGACGTGGGCGAGGGAGGAAGAATTTTAAACACATGGTCGGGTGCAGGTATGAGGTGCTCGTGCCGGTCGTGCTCTTTACCCACACCCGAGAACCATGCAGAAGGTGGTGCAGGAGGCGCACCGCACAGGCAGAGCAGTGATTGAACAGACTTATGTCCGACGACTCCCCAAGACCTTCACGACCGGGCCGTTAGCAGAGCAGCTTCGGCACTTGAAGCTTTGGTTCTGCATGCTGCCGGACGGCGGACTGCCCCCACTGGGCTCTTGGTCACAGCAACCGTCGGATGAGGTTCTTGACGAGGCAGTGGATGGTTCCTCATCCTCGAGCAAGGTATGCCAAGACCATCACTGCACGTGCCCTTTTTGGGAGGAAGAAGCTCACTGCAGACCCTCACTCCCATTGCCCAGCACTCTCCAAGCTTTGGAGCAGCACTGCGAACTCTGCACGTGGGCTCCAACCTCTTGACCAAGGTATGACGCACACGTGACCTTCACTCTTTCCGCCCCCATGGGTGCAATGTGTGACGCCCATGGTGGGCAGGTGCCTACAGGATTGGAGACGCTACATCATCTACGAGAGTTGATCATGGACGGCAACAACTTGACCAACATCCCAACGTCCTTCCTGCAGCTGCGCCAGTTGACCCTGCTCGTGCTAAGCTACAACTCGCTGGTGCGTAGTCCAATCACCTCCTCTCATGCCTCTTCCTAACTGGGGATCTCCATCACGGCCTTCAAGACGAGCCTCCCCGCAGGCTTCTGGGGCGCCTTCCCGGAGCTGACCTACCTCTCGCTGCACCACAACCAACTGACGAGTCTTGGGTACCCTCCAGCCCTCATCTCTTTGTGGTGGTAGAATCAGCTTGTTCGGGCTGGCCTGTGACTGTGTGTGTTGCGAGTCCAGGCGTGATTTCTATGACTTGAGCCCCAAGGTCGAGGTGCTCTATCTCCACTACAACAAGATCCGGTCCATCGAGCCGGCTCCCATGCCCACCGACGCCAAAGGAGCTGACGCGGCCCCGCCCTTTGCTTCGCTTCGCAGCTTGAGCCTCAGGTAAGTCAGCCAGCGTGCCTGGAGTTAACCGTTTGTTTGGTGAAGAGACTGACCAGCCGCGGCGCAGCCACAACCAGTTGGCGTCGCTCCCGCCGGGCTTCATGAGGCTCCTGTCCGGCTTGCACCTTCTCTTCCTGGAGAACAACGCTCTTGAGGAGCTTCCCGATAGCATCGGCCAGCTTAGCCGGCTCCAGCTGCTCCGAGTTGACTCGAACCGGCTCAAGCGCTTGCCCCACGGAATGGCTGGCATGCACAGTCTCATCGGTACTCTCATCGGCACATTTGTTTGTTGAAGAACACCAGCCTCACCTGCATCTCCTGTCGCTTTTGTTACTGTTGGCAGCTCTCGACTGCGACCACAACCAGCTGGAGGCGCTGCCCGAAGCGGACCTGCATGACTTGATGGATCACCACAACTTGCGAGTTGTGCGGCTCCTTGATAACCCGCCTCTTCCCGCCACAGCGCTTAGCGGTCAAGGGCCCCTCTACCGCGACATCTACCGTACGTGTGCATTGGCGACCTGTGCATGGTCCATGTTGATTGGCTGGGCTTTGGAATTCATCTTCTTTTTTTAATCACCAATTGGCAACACAGGAGATGCTGGCGAGCCAGTAGTGGGAGGCGCCCTCACCGTGCCGCTCCTGCTCGAGGCGGTGACACAGGGAAGCCAGGCTGCAGCGCACGCGCCTCCGCTCAGCTACTACACCTTGCGCTCGGCGCCACACGAGGACCTCTCGGCCGTATCGCAGCTCAAAGTCTATCGCCAGTGGTGCGTCTTCTCTTCCGAATTCATCCTCTCCACTGTTCTTTTTAATGACCCCCAGCACGCACCCCCACGGCCACGACGCAGGGACCCGACGACCTGCGGGTACCACGCCCTCAAGAACGCGGTGATCGGAGTGCTCGCCTGCCTCCACCGAGGCCCCGACGAGGACGTGCGTGGCCACTCCCCCCTCTGGGTGGATGATGGTGGGAGGCGAATGGATGGATGGATGGATGGATTGCATTTGCCCCACACGCGCCCACATGATCGACTTGACTGAAGAGAGATACGCAGATATCAGAATCGGTGCTGCGATTGATGCGGTCGGCGCCGCACTTCTGGGTGCTGTTTTTCCACTGGCAGGCCCTTCTTCTCGACAAGGCGCGTTGTTGTCGTGTTTCCCCAGATCAGCAGAATGCCGCTGTCCAGTGCCACTAAACTCCCAACCTCATCCACTTCATTATCATCATCATCATCAGGCCCGGCAAGTGCGGGCAAAGGCACAAGCCAGAGGCCGCAAGTGGGACATCGTGTGGGAGGACGTCAGCATCAAACACGGGATCATGGAGCGCAACTACATCGACCATTTCCTCCGGCACGACCCCATCCTCCGTACGTCTAACGCCTGCGCTGGAGCGCTTCTCTCCCCTCTTTTTTTGGGCTTTCACTCACGCCACATGCGGGCCTGGGGCATGGTGTGTCAAATGGTGGTGGTGCCGTCAATGGGCGCCTCCCAGGAGAGATCGGGCTCTCCCACTTTGTCGTGATATCCGGTGCGTCGCCGTCCTTTTGGAGGACCTTTATTTTTTAAAACGTATTTCTATTTACCATTCTCATTTGGGGGGGGGGGCAAATCAGACCTGGACTACATCAGCGGCGATCCCTTTGATGTCGAGTCCATCATCGCCCTCGATGAGCAGCTGACCCCACCCGACATCACTTCATCGCGGCCTCCGGTCAAGGCTTTCGTCATCGGTATTTCTATCATTTATCATTAACACTGTGGGGGGGGGAGCATGCGGTCACATGCGGACTTATTCTCTCTCTCTCTCTCTCTCCCCTTCCTCACTGGCTCGGTGGTGGTGTGGGCTGGGCTGGGGTGGTGTGGGGGAGCTGCAAGGGGTGTCAAAGTCGCACTTCATCACGGTGATCGCCTACGTCGACCGCAGCGGGCAGCTCAAGTCCATCATCACCGATTCCTCTGACTACGAGGACCCGGCGGCCTCGCCCTCGTCGTCGTCGTCGTCGCCATCAGACCACGGGGAGGAAGAGGAAGAGGCAGGGATGGAGGTAGACGAGCAGCTGGGCACACAGCGCCAAGTGCGATCTGTCGAACCCAACGTGCGCCTCATCATCGATTGCTTGCGGTACCTCCGCCCCCTTCCATTGAAATGAATACAGGACACGCACGTAAACATGCTCGCGCACATGGGCAGGGGGCAGGACAGCTTCCGAGCCTTCTACTTGCGGAAGATGGTGGAGGGGTTCGTGCACCAGTCGCTCCTGCTGCTCCTGGACTGGGACACCGACCAGGTCGACCCGGACAAGGTCCAGGTATGCGTTCTCTCGGTTCCTTTCTTGTCTTTTGTTTTCCGCCCAGCTGGCTTTGTGATCCTGATGCTTCCTACGAATACACGTTCAGGACTGGCAAGTGTCAGCGGCAGCCTTTTTCGCGAGCTTCCTGAACAAGGCCGCCGCGTTGGGCGTGGAGCACGTGACAGAGGCGACCAAGAGCGAGCTTTATGCCTACTGCCAGAAGCTCAGCGCCCACGACCAAGTTCGCCAGCTTTTGCACTGGATGCTCTCTGGTTCGTCTCTCTTGTCACGAGGGGACAGGGGTGGACCCAATCAACTCAACGGCGTTGGCTGCCCCTCCCCCCCCCAACAGAACATGGCCAAGTCGTCGCCCAAGTGCTTGGCCGAGATGCGGCAGCCCTCGTTCACCCGGCTCTCCACCCCAGCCGTATCTGATGATGAGATCGCTGCCACGACAAGCAGGTTGATGGGGATCCCCACTCCCCGTGCTGGAAGCCCTTCTTGGAGGGCTGGCGTAAGGCGAGGAATGTCACTCTGGCCAGCGGGAGGCGTTGAACGATGTAGGCGGGAGCCGTAACGAAAGATGAATTTTTTTCAGTCTTTGCACCTCACACACACCCGTGTGTGCTGTACATGTACGCGTGTGCTGAGGGGGTACAAAGGAGGGGAGGTGCAGCCCGGCTCGCGCCACTTCCCACGGGACAAGGGAGATCGTAACGCGCCTGCGCCGGTGCTGAAGAGCTCTCGAGAGGTGGGCGTGCGTGCCCTCTTGAGTGACCACGGCTTGCAAAACCAAGTAAATAAATAAATAAAATGAACATGGATCACGGGGGCGCTGGTGGACGGCTGACGCGCTCAGAGGAGAGAAAGGACAAAGGTCTCGATCTTGTAGAAGGAGTAGCAGGTGAGGAGGAAGAAGACGATCGTGAGCGTGAGCTGCTTGCCATTCCACAGGGACATGCCCATGCTTCGATCGCCGGAGATGGCTGCTCGCTGGAACTCGCTGTCGCTCCACTTGCCTGAGCAGAGCCGGCATGCGACACAACGTTTCAAGGGTCAGCCCTGCCAGCAGATGCCCAAAAGGGGCAGGCGGAGGCGGCCCACGAACCGTAGTAGAAGAGCGAGACGCCGGGGCAGTCGTTGTCTGAGGCCATGTCGAATGCTCGCGACAGGTAGAAGTCGACCATGGTGTCGTTGGGCTGCAGCGGCCACTGTGAAGGCGTGTAGTCGGAAGTCACACTGAAGACCGGCGTCACCTTGCCCTGTGCCAAGCGTCCATGTCAGCCCTCACGAGATCCCTTCCTCCTCTCCCCACCCCCCTCCCCTACTACCACTATTCATCTAGACGTACATCAATGAGGTGGTTGGCGTAGTAGATGGTCTCGTTCACCCACTCGTAGAAGTTGTCGGCTGTGGCCCAATCTTGCCAGTAGACCTGTACACACCGGTGCATGAGCGTAAGCCACCTAACGGGCGGGGAAGAGAGGACAAGCAGAGGAGGAAGGAAGGGGGGAGGGGGGATACAAACCATGGGCATGATCTTGACCCACCCGCCCGTGTACTGCGAGTAGTCATTCCCCGTTTGCGTGTTTCCGTTGTAGCCCTCAGCGCTGTGACGTGCACACGCAGCCAAGAGCGGTCAGAGGCGAGTGCTTGGTGACCTCTTTTCAGAAAGGGGCACGCACCTGGCAGCAAAGGGCAGGATGTAGGCGCCCACATCCAGTTCTGTGTTGATGGCACCGACGGCTTTGACCACGTCCTGCAAGAACGAAGTGATGCTCGCCGCTCGGTAGTCCACCTGAGCGGATCAATAACGATAACGAGGACGACATAGAGGCAAACGATCAACAGGGGAGCTCGATAATCAGAGGAAGCAGGGTCGTCGTACCCACTGCTGCCAAGCTGTATCGTCGCTGGGATCGATGGTGGCGGGGTCGCTACCAAACTTAGTCGAGAAGTCCTGCCGCGTGTAGTTGCTCATGTCCGCAAAGTCCGAATCGAATCGCACGACTGGCCGTCACAGGAAGGCAGCGCCATGCAAGAGAGAAGGTCAACAACTACACTTGCGAGGCAGCAGAAGGGGGGTAGTTGGGCCGATGTAGCGTACAGTCAAGGCGAACGCCGTCAAATTCGAACTTGGTGAGCACTTCCGTGATGAGCGCCTTCTCGTGCGTCCGCACTTGTGGATTGATCGGGCTCACAAACTGCGTGTGTAGGCGATCACACGTTTGAGAAGGGCGTATAGGGACCCGTGAGGGCTCCCATTAGGAAAGGAGGAGAAAGCAGAAAGGCGTGTACCAGCTGACTCAACTCGAGAGGATCTGTGCTGCTCGCCTTCTGCACTGAGGCCAACTCGTGATAGGCCCTGCCAACGGCGTGAACCACGAGGTTGGGACTCGCGCGAAACAAGACCAGACAAGGCGGGGAAACGTACTGAGCCAGGACGGGATCCTTGAACATTGGAAGCCAAGCATACACCTTCAATCCATTTTGCCTGAGCCAAGGCCCGTGAGCACAAACAATAAAATAAATTAAGCAAAATGAACCATGCGCCATCAGCATACCGGGCGGTTGAGAGAAGATATCGAATAAGTGAATCGTAGTCCAAACCGGCAGATGTGTTGTACGACCGTGTGGATGGCACGGTGCTGTTGGTGTAATATAGCAAGCCCGATTCGTCGTCCTTCATCAAAATCGAAATTCCTGCATGTAGCAGCAGGAAGGTAAGCAAGCTTACTTATTGGTGATGTGGCAAGAAGCAGCACCTTCTATGTGTGTTGTAACGGCTTTCGAGACGAGGTAGTCGATGTCCTCTTCAGTTTGGATGGCGTCGCCTGTTCGCACTATCATCTCCACAAAACGGATCGAGAGGGCGGAGGGTATGAACAACGCAAGACAAACAAAGCTCAGCAGAGCGACCATCCTCAGGCCTGTACGCCGCTCTCTCATTCTGGGGGCCATCGGGCCAATACAGCTTGCGAAGTTGCCGCCGTCTCGTGCGCTTTTTCGCTCTAGGCCTAGGGGATTTATCTTTGAGTTTCTTGAAACGGCAATTTATTTATTTTGTGCGGCAGAAGTGCCTTGGCTGAGGGCCGGCAATGACGCGGAATCGCTGCTATTGAGGCTGAGTGCAGGCCTATGGCTGCCAGACGAATTAGCTAACGAGCCGGCTGTTGAGTTGCGGTCACTCGCCACTGCTTGGCTGGCGTTGGTAAGCTGTGGTCACTGCGTCCGCCCTGCTACTACCTCGCCTCTACGGCTGCTTGTGCGTCGCACTGGTGCACGCAGCCTGGTCGTTATTCTACGATGCTGGGCATTCTGGAAGTTTTCTCAGTTTTGCTTTTCACAAGATGGGCCTGGTGGTGTTGGCGAGCTTGTGGGTCACCATCGCGTCATCGTGCCAGCAAGTGACTCAGAAAACTCAGCAGCGCTGCTGAGACCTCAATTCAACAGTGGGTAAGCAAAAGGAGGCAGGGTGAGTGCGCATCTGCGCCCACACTAAGGCCATGGCAGAACAAGAAAAAGACTGTTCGGTGGTGAACGAAAAAACATGCGGGAAATTACGCACCAACGTTGGCTTTGCGGCTGCGCGACAAGCAACAAGAGAAGCCCCAACGGCTAGGAGTCAGCGACTCGCTTTTCGTGGCTCAGCCCTCGCACTTATTGAAGGAAGTATGGAGAAGAATTTGGACGCTCTTGCTCGCGCAAGCAGCGTCGCAAATGCATCATCAGCACTGGACGATGAAGGGGGACCGGCAAAAGCAAAAAGGCCACGCGCGAGTAAGTCGCTGCTCAAATCGTTCAAGCCAGGAAGTGGCGCGTTGGACCCAGGTATCTTGACAGGAACTACCACAACCGACTCGCCCACAGCTGCCAATTCCAAGCTGCCTCAACGACCACGTTTAGCCGCGATTCATTCTGCCGCGTCGTCTCCTTCCTTTCCTCACCTGTATCAGTCCCTTCCCGCGTCTGTGGCGGCTCGTGAGTCTTCGCGTTCGCCGTCCTTCTCGTCACCTTCGCCAGACAATCTTGGTCGAGAGTACGCCCTACGGCGAAGTCGGTCCAACTCCAACCTCCAAGCGGGGCAGGGCTGGAACCAAGAGGACTGGATATGGAAGCGGCCCGCCGCCTCCTCTTCTTCGGCGGTGTCTTCTGGTGCCAAGGGCGAGGCGAACAGTACCAGCGCGGTCCTGGCCTCGCTCATCGACCCTCCGCCCGAGGACGAGGAAGAGATGGTCTTCCTGCCCCACGAGAAGCCCTCTTCGCGACCTGCTGTACGCGCGCCTCCTGGAGCTCCATCTCTACTTCTCGCCTCACGCAAACACGCGGGGCAACGTGGTTGGGGTAACCAGGGCGCGTCGGCACGCCCGTCGCCGGGCTCTTCGCTGGAGGCCATCGCCAAGGACAGGCACTACGTCAAGGGCGAGAAGGTGCCCTTTGACGAAGACCGTGAGCACGAATTCAAGCAGCTTCACAACGGTACGTACGCCAAACCATTTCCTATTTGAAATAAAATCATTTAAAATACATTAATAATGCATTATTAATAATCCACGACGACTTGCGAAAGCTCACACGCCACGTTGATTGGCCGATCAACAGTCGACAAGCCAGTGAAGAGAATCGCCGACTACTGCGGGAAATACATCAACGCCTTCCTCAACACCAACGGCGGCGTGTGCTACTTTGGCATCGACGATGACGGTGTCGTCTATGGTGTTCACCTCTCGCGAGCAGACAGGTTCCTCCCTCTCCCTCCGCCCCGCGGATACCCGCTCCCGTTCGACGACAGAGAGGGCGGCTTGAACGTGGCCTCGCTTCGCGGCGCGCATGCAGGGACGCGATTCGGCTGCACGTGGACGGCATCGTGGAGTCCTTCTGGCCCGCCGTCGACACGCGCACGTGTGCCATCGTCTTCGTGCCGGTCACCGAGCCCTGGTGCGTGGCCTGCCCGCCTCCCACCACAACAAACAAACAACAACAACAATAGCAACTGCGTGCTCATCATTGTAACCGGCGCTACTGCTGGTGGCGTGCGTGTTGTGTATCATTTGCAGTCCAAAGGACACGTTTGTGATGGAGCTGCACGTATCCAAGGGTATTTGCTCCTCCCCCCCCCCAATTGGCTGTGGTTGTGGTCGGAGCTGGCGTGCGTGAGGCGTGGCGCTGCTGCGTCGCGGGCGCTGACGGGAGGGCGTCCTCCTCCTCGCCGTCATGGGTCGCAGGCACGGCGCCGGTGTACCTCATGAGCAAGAACAAGCCCACGGCCTACATGCGGCGCTCGGGCAGCATCTACCAGATGTCGATGGAGATGATCCTCCAGCGCATGAACTTCACCATGGGCTCCTCCGGCTCCGTGTTTCAGCCCCTTCAGAGTATGTCGCGCCGTCCTCCTCCTCCTTCCTCTTCGTCGTCGTCATCATCATCATCGTCATCAACACGATCATCATCGTCGCTTCTGTCTCAACATCGTCACAACGAGCATCAAGTGTCCGAGTTTCGGGTGGTGAAGAGCGCGAATCTCACGCGGTCCGGGCTGGTCGGCGCCACATAATAGACACGCTCACGTACAAGCTGGGCAACGTGCCGCGGAATTTTGTGGGTCGCCAGACCGAGCTGGAGGAGATCCTCGACCAGGTCGAGGGCAGCGAAGATCATGTCAAGGTCGTCTCCCTCTACGGGCAGGGCGGCGTGGGCAAGACCACACTCTCCCGGTACGGCCACGCTTTTCCTTTTTCGCGCACTTTTTGTTTTATCTCTTATTTTGTATTTTTTTAATTT
>NAVB01001801.1:0-15314 GCA_002179805.1 Acanthamoeba lenticulata | reverse complement strand
TTTTTTGCCCTCACGATAGTTGTGGCGGGAGAGCAGGACAAAGAGGCGAGCATTGCCCTGGAGGCAGAAGAGGTCTTCTTCAGCTGGCTCTCCAGCAGTGTGCCCCAAGTGACCGCTGAGATTCTGCCCAGGCACGTCCCCTTCCCCCTCATAATGATGATGAACACCATATCACATATATTATGGAGAGATAATATATTGATGTGCCCCAGAGTCGTCGACGTGCTGGTGCGAAACGTGATGCTGCCTGAGGAGGAACAGGTGAAGCCTCTTGTCACTCTGGTGGTGGATTGCATCTTGGCCCATTCTGCCCAGTGCCAGCCCAACCTGTCAATCTTGCCGCTTGAACTGCAGTCATGCATTGAGCAGGCCAAGGCGCGCCAAGCATGTATGTACAGCCACAGTCCACTTCATGCTTCATGATGTTGATGATGTTAATGATGTCGACAATGTTGATGATGTTAATGATGATGGTGTTGCTTTTCTTGCTTGTAAATGCAGTGCGCTTGAATGCAAAGGCCTGGCGCAAGAAACAGAGGATGGAAGAGGACGGAGGCGAGATTGATGATGGTGATGATGAAGCAGCCACCACCTTACGCCCAACTGCTGCCCGGTGCCTGGAGCTGCTGTACAATCACACGCCACAGGTGGTGGCAGAGGTGTTGCGCGTCGCCCACGGCCTGGCCATGACTCCTGGTGCCACATGGCAGCAGCGGTTCGTTCTTTGTTTCCTGTTTTTGACTTCACTGACGCGGTTTTGGGATGGGGGGGGGAGCATAGAGAGTGTGCTGTGTTCCTTCTTGGTGTTGTTGGACCCCACGTGAACTTGGACCATCTCAAGGCCGCACATGAGCTTCTGAATGTGGTCATGCACTCACTCAGTGCCGAGCAGGTGCTGACGAGCTCCTCCTCCTCCTTTTTGTTCTTTCTTTTATCTGTTTGTTTTTTATATATTGAGATATTTATATATTTCTAGATTTTTGAGAATTCTTTCGAATTGTTTCACTTTTGCAGAACGAGCTGCGTGCCATTGCGGCGTGGACTGTGAGTAGCCTGACCGAGTCCATCTTGACGATCAACCACGAAGGGTATCAGGGCCTCTTTGACCTGGAGACAGCCTTCACTGCAGTGTTGCTGCTGGCACACGACCGAAACCACCTCGTGTGCAACTCGGCCTTGACTGCACTGGCGGTCATGGTCGAGCACGGCATTCTGGACTTTAATCCAGACACCGCACAGCAGCTGGTGCAGTATCTCACCACAGAACACTGTCACCGTCTGCCGGTATACCTCGCGCTCGTCTGTGTGCTTGTGTCTTTGCTGGCATGCTGACCTCCTCTCGCTTGCGCATTGGACCAGAACGTGGACTGCCAGATGCAGTTCCTCGACACCATCGAGGTCTTGATCACGGCGTTCAGAGACGACTTGTGCGATTCGACCCTGAACAGCCGCCTCCTGGCTTGCGTGACCGACTACTTGGAGCACGTCCTACGAGACGTCACCATGGAGGGCAGTCTCGTCTCTCCTCAAGAAGATGACGAAGAGGAAGAAGAAGAAGAAAAAGAGAAAGAAGAAGAAGAGGACAAAGAAGAGACGGAAACGATGACCAAGCTCCAAGGTGCAATCGCGACGCTGTCGATTGTGATGACGAAGCTGGTCGTGCCCGCCCTCGCTGGCCAGGAAGAGCGGCCAGACGACGATGACAGCGAGGATGGCGTGGAGGCGGTCTACGCGCCCGTGTTCGAGCGGTTTACCGGCTTGGTGGCGCGCATCGTGGCTGCATGCCTGAGCGCGACTCGCCCAACGCCGAGTGCCAACGCCGTGGCCAACGGGTGCTTTGAGCTGTTGGACAACCTCCTCACCGCCAACGAAGGGACCCAGTGCTTTGACAAGCTCGAGAAGGTGGTCCCCGTGGCGACCATGCTCGACCTGGCAGAAAAGTACTGCGCCGTACGTTGCCATCGTCTTGGGAGGAGAGATATCCAAAGCTTGGGCATGTCCAAGCTGATGTGTTGTGTCGTGTCGTGTCGTGTTGCGCAGACGCGCGAGTGCGGCATGGCCTTTGCACTGGTGGGCGACCTGGCACAAGAGAAGGCGGAGCTACTTAAGCCCCTGGCCTCCAAGGCAGAGGCCATGCTGGCGACCTTCTTTGCTGGGCCCTTCATCGTCGAGCAGACCGACAACAACGCTGCGTGGGCTCTTGGTGCGTTTCTGTTCTTTTGCTTTAATTATAAATCTATATATATATATTATTTCAATCTTTTGATTTTTAAAAATAATATAATATAAGAAAATAAAATAAAATAAAAACAACTACAGGCAAGCTCGCGGCGAAGCTGCCGGGAGAGCTGAAGCTCGACTGGCTCGGGGCCTTGGGCCACCACTTCTTGACCTCTTCGCCCAGCTTCCAGCTTTCCGGGTCGCTCTGCTTGACGATCCTCCTGCTGGGCGTGCACCATGCGCCTCAGGTGCCGGTCGAGCTCCGGTGTGGACTGTTGGTGGACTCGCTCTTCGGCTTTGACCCCAACAGGGAGGAGTTCCGAGACGAGGTCAAGGCAGCCGTGTGGGTCGGCTTCCCCAACCTGTTCCTCCCGCTCGTGGGCGGCCTCCCCAGCCAAGAGGAGCACGCTCTTCAAGCGGATAGCGGCCATGGCAAGCTGGATGCCCAGAAGGCCACTCGGCTCTTGGGCTTCTTCCTGCACCAACTCAGTTGGTTGCATTCTTCTGGCGATGATGAGGATGAGGATGAGGAGGACCCAGAGGGTGATAAACCTCTGTTGTGTCAGCAGAGGCCAGCTGTGGCAGCAACACTCGAAGGCCTGGCCCGGTGCGGGTCTCTGGGTGGCGCCATCGAGAAGGTCCAAAGTGCCGCCCAGTGGCTGGAATGGGCTCGCCTGGTGGCCTCATTTGTGGACCCAGACCATGCGACTGATGGGGAGAGTGTCCATCCACTCGTAGTTTACTTCTTGAAGAAGCGCCAAGTGGCTATGGCCGAACTTGGCCAAGTTGTAGTTGCCAGAGCGTTGGCAACATAAAGTGTTAATATTTTTTTCCTTCTATTTTATGCCGACAGTGCACTTGGCGCCAAAAGCTCAACGGCCAAACACAGCAAATTGCAGCGGTAATGCACACCGGACAACAGCGATCCACCAATTTGGCGTGCTCGAGACGCTTCTCCTGATTTAGAGGTTAATGGATCGTCTGCGACGACACAAGGCCAAGCCGCAATCGGTGGCTCCTGCAGGAGTTGTGGGCGATGCGGTGGCAACGCGAACACGGGACCGATTGCGCAAGGCTGCCGAGATGAATGAGGATCAGATAAGGGGTGGCAAGGAGAACCAGAAGATCCCTCCCACTGCAGACAAGACTGCCTCTAAGACAAAGAAAATCTTGCCCTCTACATCTTCGTCCGAAACGAAAACCACAAAAGGAATCACCAAGGCTACACGCATCACTTCTGCCTCCTCTACACCCAAGCGTACAACGCACGCCACTTCCTCAACTCCCACATCAATCACCAAAACGACGGCAACGTCTGGTAAGATCCCAGTCCCGCCCAGGCCTACGCAAGCAACCAGGGCTGCCGCTGCTGCGTCAAGCACCACCAAAATGGGACAGGCGAGCAGCAGCTCCATCGACTCGCCCTCGAAGAAGCGCAAGACGGTGGAGGCCACCACCACACCTTCTTCTACTTCCTCTTCTGCGTCATCTTCATCTTCGTCCTCATCATCGACCACCACTGGCGCCAAGAAGGCCGATAGCGATGATGCGGCCAAGCGTCCGCGGACCCGAACCCTCGGCACTACTACTTCCACGTCTGCAACTTCATCGTCCTCATCTTCGTCTTCCACATCTTGTTCAACACCGTCGACAAAGGCGCCTTTGCCCCACATGCCGTCACCGCGAGCCCTGGCGGGGGCCGGCCCGGCTCGTCTGGCGCGGATCGCCTGCCGCGTGTCGCCCCGGCAGGCCCTCGACGCCTTTGCCCGTTGGAAGTCGACCCTCTGGTAGCTCCCTCCCTCTCTCTCTTCGATGCCTCATCATCTTTTTCTTTTTCATGTCCGTCTCTCGTCTTGATGTGTAACTTCATCATCATCATGGTCGCGATCGCACAGGTTCGCGCCGGTGGACTTTGTCGAGGCCACACAGTCGCCGCAGGTGACGCGCGTGTGGGCGCCCTACCACGCCCTCACCGTGGCCGTCGAGGCCACGCTCGTCGCCACCATCGTCGTCGTCGCCGACGACGCCGCGGACGACAGCGGCAACGGCAGCGGCAGCGGCGGCGGCACGCCGTCTCGACAGCAGCAGCAAAAGCGGAAGCAGAGGCAGGTGACGTGCGAGCTGACCGGCCACGAGCGGCTGGTCGTGTGCGCCGTCCAGTCCGACGACGACTGCCAGCGGCTGCAGCACATCCACCCCATCGACGTCTGCGGCGATGGTGACGGTGAAGATGATGGTGAGAAGGACGACGAGGACGACGACGACGTGGAGCTGCGTCGGCTGCTGCTCGAAGGCGAGGGGAAGGAGGACGATGGTGATGACGTCAGCAGCGCCACCTTGAGCGAGGAACACCTCGAGGGGGGCGAGGTGCAGAGGCCGAGCCTGCCGGGCGAGGCGCTGATGCGACGGCGCGTCGACGCGCGGATCCGGGCGCGGCTCGAGCGGCGCGGCCGAGCGGCGATCCTCCGCGAGCAGGTCACCCCCAGCGAGACCGTCACCATCGCCAGCATCGCCATCACGCGCCTCCGCCTTCACGTCGAACGCGACCGGCCCGTCCTTTTGCCCTTTTACGAGCTCGTTTACCACTATGGCGGCTCTTCATCATTATCTTCATCATCTTCAACTTCATCAAGTTTGTTGTCGACAGAAGAGGCGAAGCCGCTGGTGTTTGTCGTGAGCGGGCGGGTGGCCAGCAAGTGGTGGGGCGGCGAGCGGCCGTGGGGCGTGGGCGCGCTCCTCGGGCGGGGCATCGCCGCGCTCGGGAGCCTCCTCGGGACCGACGAGGAGGACGGCGTCGGGCTGGTCGAGGGCGCCCTCCTCCGGCGGGCCGACGGCTGGCCGCACTACGCGGCCGACGCGCGCTATCTCGTCTTCCCGGCGTCGCACTCGTACCTCATCACCCGCGCCACGGGCTGGATTCGCCTCCGCCACCATCACGATGACAAGCAACAACATCAACAGCATCAACAACAGCAGCAGCCGCTGGAGCTGCGGGCGTGGCGGAGGCGGGGCGAGGGCCCCGAGGGCGCCGCCTTCACGCTCGCGCCTGGCCAGGACGAGATCTTTGACTTTCGGGTACGTTCCTGCGCTCTGAAATAATTAATATCAATATTTTTCTATTTTATTTTATAAAACTTGGTATTATTCATAAAAACAAAATTATTAATTTAATATAATGGATTATTGGGGAGCAGGGGAGGTGGTGCATTGAGGTCCGCGGGGCGGTGGAGTGCCTTCGCGTGGAGGGCTTTGACACGACCGGCGGGGGCGGCTTTGGCAACAAACTCTTCATGGACCGCCCGGGCTTCTTCTGATGATCACGGGCGAGGCTCAAGAGGAGTTGGACATGCGTTCACCAATGCCAGACACGTGATTTGTGCAAATTTCTTTTTAAAAATTCCAATCAACCAATCCGGCGCGGACTTAGGAGTACAGGAGGGAGAGAAACGAGAAGGAAGCGTTGTGCGTTGTGGTGCCGTCGGAAGCCGCCTTGTCCCAGGCCAGCAGAAACTCGAAGTAATCCACGTCATCTTCTGCCTGCTGCGGGGACCAGGCAGTGGGGAGATGCACACTGCCAGGCTGCTGCCATTCGCTGTCATGATTCTGCGCTGGAGGCAGCCAATCCCACGGGCTCTTGACCTCCTCTTCAACAGGACAGCACGGCAGAGGAAGAAATAGAGATGGGCTCTGCTGTTGCTGCTGGACGTCTACCGTGTTGCTGGCAAGGGGCGAGGGCAGCTGGCAGTTGGCGGGAAGAAGCGGGCTCGGTGGTGCCGCGGACGCTGCGGTTGGCGGACCCAGCCCCGGGGACGACGTCATCCAGACAGACCAGTGTTGAGGCTGGTGATGATGTTGACTTGATGGCGTAGGAATGGGTGGTCGGTGGTGTGCTGCCACAGGCAATAATCGGGTCATGTCCGACATGACCATCATGCTCGACCACACGCCCGACAACTCGGTCTTCTCCTTCTTGTCCTCCTCGTTGGTGGAAGAGGAGGAGGAGGGCACGCTCAGCTCTCCTCTCTCGAAATCGGTCGAGGCCGAGCAGGCTGCGGCGGGGCTTGTCTGCTCGACGGTGGTGGTCGCCGAGGTCGAGCAGCCGATCAACGAGCTGGCCGTCAGCTCGCCGTCGTCGTCGAGCTGGGCTCTGGCCATGGAACGAAGGCCGATGTAGTGCTGGGTGACGCTCCCACGAGGTCCTCGCCGCAGGGTGCGCACGTTGGGAAAGGCCCGTCGTACCATCTTGCCCACTACTGCGCGTGTGAACATGATGGGCCTCTGCTCGCGACCGCACATGGTGACGTAGGCGTCGTAAACGCTGCTCTTGCTGAGGCAAGTAGTGGGAATGAGGGAACAAGAAGAAGCGACATCTTGTGTAGTGGATGAAGCTTCGAAAGAGACGTCGTGGAACTCTTCGTACTCTTGCTTGAGCCTGCACATGCACCAAGCCCGGTTGTGAGAATGGGTACAGCTCTCTTCTTCTCTCTTCCAGCCAGGATGCACATCCAACGCAGCAGAGGTACGAACCAAAGGAGGGCCTGATACCCGTGCAGTTTGCGTTTGAGGGTCTCCGCCATTCGAAGCGAAGAAAGGAGCGTGTAGGGTCAGGTCAGGTCGTGGAGGTGAGGGAGGCCAGGCTTGTTGAGCGTGTGGGTTGTTTAGAGCAGCAGCGACCAGAGGAACGAGAGTCCTTTACATGCCTCTCGGCCAAACGCGTTGACCTCTTCCCCGACCCCGAGTATTTCCGGCTCAGTTGCGAGAGTTGCTGCAGCCCCACCCGTTCAGCGACTTTCAACGACTCTCCGCGGGTGTGGCCGCTCGTGCATGGCATCCAGGCCACATTCCTTGCAGGGCCTCCGCGGATAGGTGGCACATCTTCGCTCGTGAATGGAATTACCTGCCAACACGTCTCTTCTTGTCGCTGTCGAGACAACGACCCCCCCCCCGCGGAGAACAAGTACCTGGTTGTCGAGACAGCGACAGAGAGGAGGCGGGAGAGCGTGTTTTGTGTAGCAGCTCGGCACAAACAGAATGTGGCGACACGTGTAGTTGTTGAAGTTGTTTTGGTTCTTGGTGTAGGATTACAGAGGAGAATGGGCGAGGGAGAGCAGCGGGCGCTTGAAGTGACAGCTGTCTCCCGGATGACATAGAGAGCGTTGAGTGATCACGGTCGTCATCACCATCACCACCACATCATCACCACCATCGACTCCACCACAAAAAAACGCGCGCAGCAGGCTGAGGAAGATGAAGATGAAGACGAAGATGGAGGCGAGGAAGAAGGAGAAATAGGAGAAGTGCTCATCACAGAATCTGGTTCTTCTGCGCGTCGCGGGGCTCACGCTGGAGGGACAGCTCGAAGAGCTCCTTCTCTGTCGGCGTCGAGGCCGAGTCGTCCAGGAAGCGCGCCACCGACCCCACGTAGGCCAGGTTGTAGGCGCTGTTCTGGTACTGGCCCACCAGGTCGATCACCCTGGCGTCGAGCACCATCATCACCACCATCATCACCATCACCATGGTAAGGGCGCGTCTTGTTCAATCCCCTCCCTCAAGAGCTGATGAGAGCAAGAAGAAGAAGAAGGGGGCGCACTTGTGGACGAGGGCGCGCTTGTCCCAGTTGATGAGCCCGTTGATGTCGTCTGGGTTACCATCTTCGATAAATCTGAAGATGGTTTGATAAATTTAGGAAACATTCCAAAAAAACACATTTGACAAATAAATAAATAAATAAACAAACAAACAAACAAACAAAGAAGAGTCGCACAGTGTCCTCTTTGAGAGAGGAAGGGGAAGCGTACACGAGGTCGGAGAGATGAACGGCGATGAAGGGAACGCAGGGCGGGTTGACGGTGGCGATGGTCTCGCGGTAGCTCTTGTAGGAGCCCTCGGGCGACATCAGCGTCTCCAATCGCTCCAGCGTCTGTCCATCCGTGCACTTGAGAAAAAAAGAGGAAAAAAAGAGAAAAGGCAAGAAGGGGACGCGGACCTCGAGGGACTTGCGGGGCATGAGGGCCTTGGTCCACTTGAGACGCGACACGCAGGCGTTGTTCATGCCGCTCACCAGCGCCATCAGCGTGTTGTAGTTGTTCATCTTTTCCACATACTGCCAGAGTTTTCCAATTATAAGTATTCATTTAATTTAAAATAATAAAAATAAAAATAAAATCTTTTTTAAAAAAAGTAAAAGAAAAGGCGTTGACGTACGTCGGCCATCTTGATGAGGGCCTCCCAGCGCTTGGCGCGGTACTTGGCCTTGGCCGGCTCCAGGATGAGAGACGCCACCCAGAGGGACGTCTCGTTGAACTTTTGGATGATGTGCAGCACGTTGTGGGCCTTGTAGTGCAGCTTCGGCTTGTTCCACGCCTGCTCGCCGCCACCACCACCAACACCATTAAGAACAACAACACTACGAATGATGATGATGAAGAAGAAGAAGAAGAAGATGATGATGAACCTGGTTGAGGAGCTCCGAGGACTTGATCTGGCGGTAGAAGAGGAACTCGCGGATGGTCAACTGCCGCGCGACCTCCTCCTCGTCAAAGTCAAAGATGGAGAGCGCCACGTCGGGCGGGACCTCCACCCCGCCGGCCAGCGCCATCGTTCGCCGCCACTTGTCGTTCCGCAGGTCCAACTGTTTGCAAAAACAACAACAACAACAACACGAAAGAGTTCAGTGGCGCCGGCGATCACGACCCGACGACCATGCGGAGGAGACAGAGACGTCAAGCATGAAGGCAGGGCGAGGCGGTACCTTGGGAGCGGGGGCGGCGCCTTTGGCCAAGGGCACGGCCGAGGTCGGATTGCGCGCACGTGTCACGCGACTCTTGAGCCCACATGTCTGTGTGTGTGTGTGTGGCGTATTTCATTTGTAAATGATTAATCATTTCAAAATGGCTTTGAATAATTCGAATTCAAGCAACTAAAAATACAAAATTGAGGAACTGAAAAGAGGAAAAAGAAGGAAAAAAAACGCACGCGCTTGATGATGGCGTTGCGAAGGACAGATGTGATGGAGTCGTGGCCGTCGACAGCCAGGCGGTCGTCCACGAAGCTGACGACCGTCTGGATGAGGTCGTGGTCAAAATCGTCAAAGTGCTGCGCCACCCAGTGCTTCAGCACGTTGCACACTCTGCGCGCGCGTTTGCGGTGTTTCATGAGTGTGAGCTCTTCCGGCCATCCCACAACACACACGACAAGAGGAGAAGAAGAAGAGAGAGAGAGGGAAACGGACTTGAGCTGGATTCGTTTGCGCTCGGCATCAGAGTGGGTGTCCGCGGGCACGTCGTACCGCTCGATGATCTTGTTGAGGAGCGTCCGCGGGTTCGTGAACGACAGGTACGTCATCAAAAAGGCGTGCAAAAATCGCACATCTGCATTGTAATATTCAAGAATAGTGTTTTAGGATTAGTTCAAATTGTGTGAAATGAAAATAAAAATAAAAATGTGTGGAATGCAGCATCGAACCGGTGTTGTCGGCCGATGTGAGGTGGATGACGAGCTTGTTGAGGGTCCCCGCGTGGATGACGCTCTTGCCGTCAGGCCCCGTATCCTTCACGGCATACTGCGGGCCATCGGGCTCGGCCCAGATGCTGACGTTCTCGCCATAGCTGCCCGTGTCCTCCTTGCCTGTCCATCGAATTGCAGATTAAAAATAATTAAATTAATCAAACAAATCGAAAAAAATAAAGAAAGAAAAGTCAAACAACAAAAACGAACCGATGGACAATGTGGAGGGCAACTGGTCGAGCGAGATCTTGATGGTGCCCACCGTGATCTTGCCCTCATCATCGACGGAAGTCCCGCTGGCCGGGGCGCTGGTCGTCGTGATGGTCACGCCGGGGTTCTTGCCGCCTCCGACGGCCGCCCGCTTGGCGGCCAGCGCCGCGGCGGCGGCCTTGGCCAGGATCTTGCCATCGGCCGCCGGCTTTTGCGGCGGTGGCGGCTGGGGCGAGGCCGGGCCAGATGACGAGGACGCCGAGGACAATGACGGCTTGGTCTTGACGATGAGCGCGCATGACGGCGGCACGTTTTGCTCGCTGAGCGAGCTGCGCGGGTTGAGCGGGACGGGCGACGAGGGCGAGTGGAGCGTGAGCTGGTCCTTCTGCGACTCGTCGATGCGGAAGCGTCGGCAGATGATCTGCAGCAGCTTCTCCACGGGCATCGAGAAGTCGACGTCGATGACTTCCTCCCGGCCCATCAGCTGAATCGCCACCGGCTGCAGCTTGATCCGCAATTCAAACTGCGATCATAAAAAAATTAATTAAAAAAATCAGTAAAATAGTGTTTGCATTCTTGACATTTTTGTTCTGGCGTACCGAGCTGCCATAGGACCAGATGGGGCGGTCGGCAGCGAGCTCGAGGAGGGCCTTGTTGTGCAGGGTGTACTTCTCCCGGGACTCGCTGATGAGCGGGTTGTTGAAGAGCATCAAGTCGTACAGGCTCTGCAGCATGTCTTGGGCTCGAAACTTATAAATGTCCCTGTTTTATTATTATTATGTGGTTTTTGTTACCGTCGTTAGCCAATGCCACAGGGGCTGCAGCACAGGGAATAGGCGCACTTGTGTGGTTCCTTGCCAAAGGGCAGAGCCAATGTGAAGGATTTGTACAGCGGCCGCAGCTCGACAACGTCCTTGAATTATCGAAGATAAGTTGAGAACACAAAAATAGCAGTAAGAAAAAGAAAAATGAATAAAAAAATTGAAAGTTTTTTTGATAAGAATAAAGAAAAGTAAAAAGGTACGTTTTCTTCGAGACGAAGATCGTCGAGGGAGTGGTCGAGGGGCAGCCGTTGTTCCGTTGTGGGGAGGTAGAGCGTGGCTGAGAAGCGGTCCTTGATGGGGAACAGCTTGAGGGCGCGCCGCAAGACATCCCAGCCCCGTGCGGCCCGATTGAAACTCAACACGAGCTCGCTTGGTGCTTCGTTCGTCGTCTCGCTTCCTGGTTTCAGTGACGACAACGACGACGACGACGACGAGGTAGAGGTGGCATCGCAGCGGTTGACGACGCGCAATTGCATTTGGTTGACGTCCTTGAGCGGCAGGGATATCCGCCGAAACTCCAACTTGGTCTGGTGGGAGAAAAAGAAATTAATTTCGAATTATTTTGCAAAGGGAGCTGCAGCTTGCTTTACCGCCATCGTAGGAGCATAAGGAGCCAGAAGCTCGTCTTCCTTGAGGCACTTGCCATCGGTCGTGAAGAGCGCGTACTCGTCCTGCGCGTGTATTGGGTCCAAATGTCAATAATAGCATTTTACATAATTATTTTCTTTTTAAAAAATCGAGAAATGTTCTGTACAATAATCAAACAAAAGTTGAGGGTCGCACCAGAGGGTACTGCGCCAAGTCAGTGATCTTGTGCGTGATCTTGTGCACCGCCTCCCAAACTGTGGTGTCCTCCTATTGTGCTGGTGTTGTCAGAAAAAGAAAACGTACGCCGAAGGAAGAACAAGGCTCTGAGGAGAGTCCGCAAGAAGAAGGCAAAGAGGGGCGCACCTCGACACGCTGGGTGAAAGTAGAATGGTTGTCGCGGAGGGTGATCTTGGCCAGCTGTGGCGGCTTGTCGGGCAGGACCAGGTCCAACTCGTCCTACCATCAAGTAGCAACGCGTAGAGGTGAGCCACGAAGCAGAGAGAAAGAAAGGGGAGGAGAGGAAGGCACCTCGTCACGTAGGTTGTAGGAGGCGAGGTGGCGGTCTCGGTAGAGGAAGTAGGGGGAGCCGCCTTCGTTGCTGCCACTCGCGAGGCACATGAACCGCCATGGCTTTTTCATTGCTTCCTCTAGCTGGTCGCCAGCCGCAGCGCTGGGCGAGGAGCCGTTGGGCGGGGCGGTGGCGAAGAGCCTCCGGACGGCCTGGTCCAGAGCCTCTTCCACCGTTGAACAAGGTGTGAACAGCAACCGAATGCCCACGTCGCGGTCAGGACAGTAGATGTTGAGTAGTAGCAACGACGGAGCGGAGAGCAGCGCTGTAGTGGCAGAGGGAGATGAGGAGAGCGAGCCTGTTTGCTGCTCCATGCCCTGCCGTATGCGCGTAAGGACAGAATTCGCCGACGAGGAGGAGACGGCACCTCCCTGTTGATCATCTTCGGCAGCCGCCGCCAGGGAGAAGGGCGAAAGAGAGGGCAACGAGGAGGCGGAAGATGACAGGGGCGAAGCACGCCGTGAGGAGGGAGGGCTCACGACCCGTTCGGCGGGGTTGCGAAGGATAATGGAGCCTCGTTTGTTTTCGTTCACTTGCGCCAAATTACGAGCGGTGGAGGGAGATGCAGCCGAAGAATGAGAGGATAAAGAGTAGCCATTGTTCGCCGTCGGCAGACCAGCATGAGTCCATGACATGGTGCCCTAAATGTTGCGATGAAATGGACCGCTGTTTGAGTTGGAGAAGATCGGCCGAGGAAGAGATGAGGGAAGATGCGGCAATCGCCAGGGAAGGAACAGTTGTGCTCGATGTCACTCGCGAACGCCTCTGCCTGGCGAGGGAGAGTCTCGTGCAAGGCAGTTCCCTAGGGAATCGGCCCGTGCGAACAGTTCCCTTCCTCTGGAGCCAGGTTTTTTGTGTGTACTTTAAATAATAAAAATGTTTTTCCTCTTTTAATATGCCCCCCCGACCCTTTTCCAACCAACGTGCGGCGCTCACCCTATCACCAACCTGCCCACAAAAATGGCCGCCTACCGATGCCTACCGGTGGCGTTGTGTTGACGTCCTTCGCGTCATTGTGTTCTCGCCATCCATTGTCGTACTCAACATTCACGAGCCGCTTGCGCCTCGGAAGGTCGACAAAGTAGACGCGCCGTCAAGACTCCGTTCTAGACAAAGCACTTCTCCGAAAATACAAGAAGTGCACCGTGGCAGACCAGCGCTCATGCTTAGTGGTTATTTGTCTCCTCCTTGTGCATCCCGCTGCATCGGCCACCTGTACCAAACAGCAAGACAAAAGACAAGCTCAAAGAGAAAAGAGAAAAGAAAAAAAAAGCAATCACTTGCGCGACGTCACCTCCGGTTGGCCGTTTATTGAGGTGAAGTTGGAACCAACGTTGAGGTCCCGGCTCGGCGTGGCGAGGAAGACGAAGAAGAAGAAGACCTCGCCCTGAAAGCTTATGCGCGCGATGCAGCACCCGCCAGGACTTCAACCACGCCGCTCATCGAGCAGTCAGAAAATGTTTCATGGACCTGAAATCGACGATGCTGAGATCAAGTGCTCGTCCAAGCTCGGCACGGGCTGCTTCGGCACTGTGTGGAAGGGGACGTGCTTTCAGAAGGAGGTTGCGGTCAAGATCCCAGTTGTTCAGAACCTCAACCGTGAACAGCTCGCGGCTTTCCGAAAGGAGGTTGAAATTATGAGGTGAGGCCATCTTGCTCGCCTCCCCCTGCTTTTGCCTGAATTAATCATTTAAATTGCACTTTTAATGTTTGGATGTGGGTTGCAGCACCAACCACCATCCGAACATCATCTTGTTCATGGGAGCTTGCACTGTCCCTGGCAAGTTCAAGATCGTCACCGAGCTCATGGACACTGGTACTCCCACTGATTCTACGGCTCTTTCTCTTCACAAAACTCACACACTTCTCTGGCCTGAAGACCTGGAGACATTGCTTCACAGCGACGTACGCCTTAGCCTCTACGAGCGCATGAAGATGGCGAAGGACGCTGGTACTTACTTGCTCTCTTTGTTGCTCTTTTGGCTTTTTTTTGCCTCGTTTTGTTGTTCTTATGAAGAAATGGGAACCAGCGCTGGGCATGAACTGGTTGCACCACTCCACTCCGACCATCATCCACCGGGATCTCAAGACGGCCAACTTGCTCATCGAGAAGACCGCCAACCTGTACCGCGTCAAGCTCTGTACGTCTCGGACTGTCATCATCTTTGTCTTCACGTTTCGCATGGTTGTCATCACCTACAGCATGGCTAATTCAGGCGCGCGATGACGACAGGCGATTTTGGTCTGAGCGAGATCAAGCCCAAGGAGCGGGCGTGGCTGCAGGACCCCAAGAACGGGGCCAAGGGGACGCCCCTCTTCATGCCGCCCGAGGTCATGATGGGCCAGCCCTTTGACGAGAAGTCCGACGTATACAGGTACCGTCGCTACGAGGCCCATATTTTTGGTGACATCGCGCTCACACCGGCGGTTGTGATGACGTGGCACACCAGCTTCGGAATCGTGCTGTGGGAAATCCTGACGCGGAAGGAGCCCTTCGCGCACTACGACGACTATGACGAGTTCACCGAGGCCGTGTGCGACCGCCACGAGCGCCCGCCGATCCCCGACAACTGCCCGCCTTCGCTGCGCCGCCTCATGGAGGCCTGCTGGTAACCTTTTAATATTTCTTAATTTTAACTTCTCTTTCGTGTTTTTATTTTCAAAATTTTGAAGCATTTATAGTAACATTTTTGTTGAACTGTCATTGTAAAAAAAAACAAAAAAGGCACCCAGACCCGAGGAAGAGACCCAACTTTGAGGACATCAACAACCACTTGGACATCATCCTCATCCACGCGGCCATCTACGACGAGCAGGGCCGCCGCTTCTGGCAGGAGAACTTCATCCGCATGGAGGAGGTCGAGTGGGACCGCTTCGTTGAGGCCTTCTACAAGTTCCTCCGGATCGACCTGCCCGAAGACGACGTCTCCACCGACTACGTTCGTATTCCTCTTGTCCTCCTTCATCTTGACAATTCTAATGGTCAGCTTCCTCATCGTCATGCAGGTGTCGCCGTACCTGCTGGTCGGGTCGGGTGGCAATCTGTCGACGTCGGGCGAGTTTGAGGTCAATGCCGGCGAGGCCTCGCAGAAGCTCGGCAGTGGCGGTGCTGGTGCGGGCGACGAGGGCATGCCGGGCGAGGCCGTGCTCAACCTGCGGTGCCTGCGGACGCTGCTGATCAATCATGACACCAAGTCGGGCGACCGCAAGACCTACGTCAACGTGGAGCGCTTCGGCAACATCCTTAACTGGTTCGGCCCGCTCATCAAGAAGAAGGACCAGGCCCCCTTCCTCGATGCCGTGCGCGAGATCCTCCGCGAGCCCTGGTTCCACGGGTACGCCATTTTTAAACAAATAATCATTTTTAATATTTTTAGAATTTGTTTAATATTATTTAA
>NAVB01001800.1:0-12597 GCA_002179805.1 Acanthamoeba lenticulata | reverse complement strand
AAACTCGGGGCAGTACCCGCGCGTAGTGGATGTCGTAGCGCGGGGGCTCCGTGTCGGCCATCTCGATGGCGGTGATGCCCAGTGACCAGATGTCGGCGCGCATGTCGTAGCCCTCCTCGGCCTTGGACGAGATGATCCTGCACAGCCACATCGTATCGTATTACACGAACCGGTCTCGCCCGAGGGAGAGGGAGCGAGCGCGAGGGAGGAAGTGATGTGATGCGCAAGTCTCGTACTCGGGGGCCATCCAGTAGGGCGAGCCGATGACGGTGTTCTTCTTGGCCACCGTGTTCTGCAGCTTGGCCGACACGCCAAAATCGGCTGAGCCAACAAGTCACCACAACTCTCGGTTAACCAACAGTTTGCAAGAGCATTACGAACTATTACTGAAAGAATAATCAATAAATTAATGAATCGTGTGGTGATCATGGAGCTTGGAGGGGAAGGCGTGTTTACCTAGCTTGACGGAGCCGCTTTCCGTGAGGAGGATGTTGCCAGCCTTGATGTCGCGGTGCATGACGTGCTTGGAGTGGAGGTAGACCAGCGCGTGCACCACCTGCGCACAAATGGCGGCGATCTGGTCCTCGGCCAGCTGTCGCTTGCGGATCTTGATCACATCTTGCACGGAACCTGCGTCGCAGTACTCCATGGCGATCTGCGTGGATGATGGCAGGCAGACATCAGCATGATCATCCCCATAACCACCCAAGCCGCAGAGAGGCTAAAGTCGTCTTTAAAAAAGATGGGCGCCGCGGGCCAACAACATGCCGCAGGAAGAAACGGAGGCCACTTGTAGTGTGCAAGATGGAGGAGAGGGAGAGAGGAGAAGAGGGAGAGAATCATGAGAGAGGGGCATACGAGGAGGTTGTTGCCCTTGCGGTAGCAGCCGCCATAGCGCACAACGAGGTCTGAGTCGCACAGGCTCGAAAAAATGTCAATTTCGCGCTTAATTGCAGAATCATCTTCACTCTCGATTTCTATGATCTTGATGGCGTAGATTTTGTTGTCCTTCTTGCTTCGGCACTTGCAAACGACGCCAAAGGATCTGAGGACAACGATGAAGGCCAACCAAGTTATAACTTGGTGAGCGTCTAACCCTAAGAGCATCAATGCAGCTAGCATGGACTAAAATGGGCCATTTTGTTTCTCAAAAAGGTGAAAAATAAAATAAAAATCGTCCTCCAGACAATCCATACCCTTCTCCCAGCTTCTCGAGCATCTCAAATACCTCCTCAGGATCCTCCTTCTGGACTTCCATCTTGCCCTTTGTATGTGCCTCAAAATGAGCGCAGAAGGCCAACAAAATCACAAGAAAAAAACTTGCGTTGCCTGCTACGAAACTCAGCGCGGCTCAGCAGCTACCTTAACCCCGCTTATTAAAACCTTTTGTTTTCCCAGCCCACGTTACCGGATCATCAACAGCTCTTACACAACGTTGCAGCCTGTTCCTTCCACACCGTGAGGCATAGAGCTGGTGCTCATTATAATCCCCTCTCTCCATTAATCTCTGAATTCTCTACAAATAATCATATTCATCTTCCTTCTCCTGTGGGCAGCGTGTGTTGTCTATGTCAGAGTAGTCCTCCACCTTGACAAAGATGGCCACGTATTGTGCATCGGTAGACCCCGTGTACGCGCCCATGCCGAGAGCAGTGTAGCCACTGCGCAAAATGTCGGCAGCATCGGGATCAGCCAGCCATCGCTCGATGACGCCTGACGGCTGACCCTTGTCGATGTAGAGCTCATCTACGCCGGTGACCACTGGACACGGGATGTGTTCGCCGTTGTAGAAGGAGTAGCGGTACCCGAACGTCTCGATCAGCCGCTTTCGGTTCGCGGCGAATGTCGAGGCGTTGTAGGACTCTCCCTCACTGGCGAGCCAGCACGCGTGACCACGCGCCAACCTGGACAGGTTGGCCGGCATCTGGGCGGCCTCGAAGCCCTCGGCCAGACGAATGCGAGCAAGGCCCTTCAGGATCGAATCCGTGTACGCCGTGTCGAGCCACGACGGGGGCGGGAGCGTTGGACACACACCCAAAGGTAAATCAGGACCTTCACGCCCCCACGTATGTTGTTGCTCGATTAGTGCTCTGCTGGGAGACCGCAATTGGGGGGAAGCGCACATCTTTGCTGGAACTCGCCCGCAACGCAGAAGCCCATCTCCCAGAGATTGGTGTTGAATCCACAGCAGGGAGCACCCCATCCTTGCCACACAGTCTCTTCGCACAGAGCCCAATCTGATGCGGTCATGAGGGGGAAGCACAGCAGCGTGAGGCCGACGAGGAGGGTGAGCGCAAAGATGTGTCCATCACCGCCAAGCGGTCGCGGCAATCCATGTATGAACCGCTGTTGTGTCATCTCTTATCCTCTCCTCCACCTCCACTTCTCCCTCGTCCTCTCTCTCTATCAATCGATGTCGTCGCTCTCGTCTGGACGAGAGAACAACGTCCCTGTCTCTCTGGGCTGTTGCGTTCCTTCCCTTTTGCGCGTCGTGGAATGCGTGGTATGCCATGGGTTTAACGCCCCAATCACAGCGGCTGCGCGCCAGACATCTCTCTGGTCCTTCCTTTTTGCGCATGGCCTTCCCTAAGTGGAGTGCCTCTCGCTCTCTTTGTGCGTGTGCGTCAAGCCCTTGGGTCGTCCTGTGGTGTGAGAGCTAGCGCGTAGCACCCCCACAAAAAAGAAGGGCACTCCCTTTCCGAGGCCAACAACCGGCCATCATGGATCGCCACTCGAGATGGTCCCTGCTTCTCCTTTCTCTTCTTCTCTCCACCTTTGCCATCTATGCCAATGGTACCGTCTTCTTCTCCCTTCCCCCCAATGGGCTCCAGTGTAGCGTCTGTAGAGATCTTTCTATCTACTTTGTTTCTTTTTGTAATCTCACTCCTCTTCCCCTCTTATCGATTTCTTCTTCTCTTCTTCATCATCTCGTCTGTGTTCTGTTACTTCTTCCTCTCTTTGAACTTGGCCAACCGCCACACCAGCCCAAACCTGCGCCAATGAGGACTTTGTCATCACGCGCGACGGAAACGCCATGTTGTCGATCACCCCCGAGGGCGATGTGATCGGTTGCCCCGACAAGATCAGCCTCTGCGAGAGCCGGAGCTTCCTCACCTATTCCGGCAACAACCTCACCATCAGCCGCACGGGCAACCGGTGGGTCATCCTCCCGTGGACCGTCGTCGGCAATGACGTCTACTACGACAAGGGCTTCGTGGGCATCGGGACCAAGACCCCGGCCTACCCGCTCCACGTCAACGGGACGTCGTACGTCTCGCACGCCGACGTGGAAACCTATCACGGCGGCGGCCTCTTCATCGAGTCCAACGTCAACGAGGGCGAGCCGCTCAGCGCCTACTTGGATGGCTCGGCCACCGTCGACAAGAACCGCTTCGTGTGGCTGCCCAAGAAGGCCGCCTTCCGCGCGGGCCAGGACTCGACCGGCGGGCCGTCGATGGCCGACACCCAGTGGGGCGACGTCACCTTCTCGTTTGGCCTCGACACCCTGGCCTCGGGCTCGCTCTCGTCGGCCATGGGCGAGAAGTCCCACGCGCAGGCCGACAACTCGATCGCCCTGGGCCGCGGCTCGCAAGCCACGGCGTACGTCACCACCGTCGTCGGCCAGTGCAACCAGAGGAGCGACGTGACCTACTCGCCCACCGACTGGGTCGAGACCGACCCCATCTTCGAGGTGGGCAACGGCGCGTGGGACGGCAGCGCCTGTGCCAACGAGTCCAACGCCTTCACCGTCTACAAGGACGGCCTCGCCGTCGTGGCCTACGAGTTTGAGGTCCTCGGCGCCAACGTGTACTTTGAGTGCGACGTCCCGCAGGGCCCCGGCCGCCGGCAGGTGTGGAAGTCGTGCACGGGCGCCTACCGCGCCGGCACGGTGACCTCGTCGGCCTGGAACGACGACTTCTTGGGCGACAACTCGGCCGCCTTTGGCTACGACACCGTGGCCTCGGGCGAGTGGTCGTTTGCCGCGGGCTACCGCACACGCGCGCTCAGCGAGGGCAGCGCCGCTCTCGGCTACAGCGCCTACGCCGACGGCCAGGCCACGGCGGCGTTTGGCCGAGACACCAAGGCCTCGGGCAACTTCTCCATCGTCGCCGGCGAGGGCTCCCAGGCCGCGGGCCACTTCTCCGTGGCGCTGGGCAACAGCACGTCGGCCAACGGCCGCGCCGCCGTGGCCATGGGCTCCAACTCCCAGGCCGACGGCCAGGGCGCCGTGGCGATGGGCTTCCAGTGCAGCGCCAGCGGCGACCAGGCGTGGGCGATGGGCCTCTCGGCCCAGGCCAGCGGCCCGAGCTCGTGCTCCTGCGGCACGTCGAGCGTGGCCAGCGGCCCGTCGGCCTTTGCCGTGGGCAACAGCACGCAGGCCACCGCCGCCGGGTCCTTTGCCGCCGGCCTGCACTCCGAGGCCACCGCCTCGGGCACCACGGCCATGGGCCGCAGCAAGGCCACCGGCAACTTTGCCGTCGCGATCGGCGACGAGTCGATCGCCGAGGGCGTGTCGAGCGTCGCCTTGGGCCACCAGTCCGTCTCTTCGGGCGATTACGCGACGGCGTCGGGCAACCAACCCATCGCCGCCGAGAACTCGGCCACGGCGTTTGGCTTCAACTCGCAGTCCATGGGCCTGTCGGCCTTTGCCGTGGGCTCGCTGGCCGTCGCCGGCGACGAGGGCGCCATGGCGCTGGGCACCAGCGTCTCGGCCAGCGCGCCCTACTCATTCGCGCAGGGCCTCGGCAGCGAGTCGGCCGGAACGGCGGCCATCTCGATGGGCTACTTCACGCTCGCCTCGGGCGACTTTGCCACTGCCATCGGCTTCCTGTCCGAGTCCACCGCCCAGTTTGCGACGGCCATCGGCTACAACGCCAAGGCCCGCCAGAGGTTCGCCGTGGCCTTGGGCACGAACAGCGCTGCCACGGGCGAGGCCTCGACGGCCATGGGCTATGAATCGGAGGCCAGCGGTCAGTACAGCACGACCATGGGCTTCACCACGCAAGCCGTGGGCGTGGGCTCGACGTCGACGGGCATCAACACGGCGGCGCTCGAGCAAGGCGCCTTCGCTCTGGGTATCCGCTCCGTGGCGGACGGCCCCGGCTCGATGGCCGGCGGCAACGGCTCCCTCGCGTCGGACGAGAGCTCCATGGCATTTGGCATCAACGCCAAGGCGGTCGGCCGCGCGGCCGTCTCGCTGGGCGAGGGCAGTTCCGCCAACAACGAGAACTCGTTCGCGACCGGGCGCGACACCACCGCCAACGGCGTGGGCGCCGTGGCCATGGGCCTCGCCAGCACGGCCGAGGGCAACGCGGCGTTTGCGGCGGGCCAGCAGTCGCAGGCAATCGGCGTGTCGTCGACGACCACCGGCTTCAGCTCCCAGGCCGACGACTACGGCGGCATCGCGCTGGGCGTGCTGTGCTTGGCTGGCGGCGAGTCCGCCATAGCCATGGGCCAGCTCGCCACGGCCGAGGCCGACTACTCGGTGGCCCTCGGCTCGCTGGCCAAGGCCACCGCCGTGGGCGCCGTGGCCATGGGCTCGTCGACGGCGTCCGGCGACCGCTCGTTCTCGATGGGCGACAACGCGCTGGCCGCGGGCCCGCAAGCGATCGCCATGGGCAAGGACGTCACGGCCAACCAGGCGCAATCCGGGGCGTTTGGCCTCGCCACCTTCGTCGACGGCGAACAGGCCTTTGGCATGGGCAAGGACAACCTGGCCGCCGGCGCGCAGTCGTTCGTGACCGGCCTCGCCAACCAGGCCCTGGGCGCGCAGTCGGTCGTGTTTGGCAACGAGAACGTCGCCAACGGCGCCCGTGCGCTCATGTCGGGCTTGAGAAACTCGGCCATCGGCGACGACTCGGCCACTCTGGGCGCCTACAACCTAGCCAACGGCCGGGGCGCCATCGGCCTGGGCGTGGGCACCATCGCCAAGTCCTTCTACGAAGTGGCCGTGGGCGCCTGCAACGAAGACTATGACCAGCTCAGCACGGACTTCTGGGAGGGCACTGACAAGGCCTTTGTCGTGGGCGTCGGCGAGTTCTCCGGCTCGGAGTGCACGGCCCGCCGCGACGGCTTCACCATCTACAAGGACGGCACGGCCTTCCTCAACGGCAGTCTCACGGAGGCCTCAGATATGCGGCTCAAGAGGGACGTCCAAACGCTCGACCGCGTCACCGAGCGAATCAGCAAGATCCGCGGCGTCACCTACTTCTGGCGCGACGCGTCGGCCAGCCAGGAGCGACAGATCGGAGTCATCGCCCAGGAGGTCCAGGAGCAGTTCCCCGAGCTCGTCCACGAGGACAACGCGCGCCTGAGCGTGGCCTACTCGGGCCTCGCCGCCGTCGCCATCCAGGGCCTGAAGGAGACGCACGCCGACGTCGGCGCCCTCCAGGTCGAGGTCACGCGCCTCTCGGCCCTCGTCGGCTCCCTCGAGGAGCAGCTCCACGCCCAGGAGGCCCGCCTCGCCCGATTGGAGGCTCTCCTCTCGGCCGTGCAAAGCGCCTAAACGCGAAAGCCTTGCCCCAGCACCACCGCGCCTTTCTCCAGCCTCCTCTTCCTCGTCCCTTGTCCTCTTCTCCAACGTCCTCTTCTTGTTCTCATTTCTCTTCCCGTGGCTGTATTCTCGAGTGCTCTTTCCTCTTCTATTTATGTCCTTTTGGGTTTTAAAAAACAACAGTTTCCTGGCAGCAGCAGCAGCTTCCTCTTCCTTTCTTTCATGGGTCAAGTCGCATCTGGTCGGCCCGGACCCACCAGAGCCCCGTGCATTCGGGGAGCGTCGCCTCCTCGGTGTCCTCTTCTTCCTCTTCTACTTCTTCATCTTCCTCTTGTCCTTCCCCTTCTCGTCGCCGTCGTTTTCGCCTTTGCTTCGCTCTTCGCTCTTCGGCGACACCGGCCACCTGTGGCCACACCGCACGCGCGCGACGCTCAGTCACGTTAAACACACGCACGCTCGCACGCACTCGTCCGCACGTCTTCCACCAGCTCGCGAGCGAGAGGAAGGAAGGAGGAAGATGGGCGTGCCTTGTGGCCAAAGAAGAAGCGGGTGAGGGCGATGGCATCGTCCCAGTCGGCGAAGCAGTAGTCCGTGCGGAACCACTGAAACTGGAAGCCGACCTCCTCGAGCAGGGCGTAGAACAAGTTGCGCCGGTTGGGCTCCTCGTTGCCCGTGCCGAGGGTCTCGAGGATGACGATGGCGCCGCATGAGGGGGCGGGCCGCAGGAGGGCGCGGAGGTCGCCCAGCACGCGCTTTACCTCGGCGTCCCACGTCTGCGAGGCCCACACCTCGGCCTTGACGTAGGACAGGGTCCACCCGGCGAGCACGACGTCAAAGGACGCGGGCGGCAGCCCGAACGAGGCCACCTCGCGGTTGTTGCCCACGCTGAACGTGCATTGGGCGCTCATCTCCAACGAGGGATCTACAGCTGTTGCAGCAATCTGCCGCTCGCGGGCCAGCTCGAGCATGTGTGGCGAGGAGTCAAAGGCGCGGATGGAGCGCACCCAGGGCGCTACCATGCGGGTGAGCCGGCCCGTCCCGGCGCCCAGCTCGACCACATCGGCGTCTGGCGTGAAGACGCCGAGCGCGCGGAGCGATTTCTCGATGAGCCCAAGGCGGTCCTGGCGCGAAACCAAGAGCTCGTACTGGGCCGCAAAGCGGCGGTAAATCTCCTTGTGGCTCACCTTCACATTCTCGACGCTTGGCTTTGCTGATTTCTTGCGTCGATCCCGAGCTTGGGTTTTATCTTCTTTTACTTCAGTTCCCGCAGGGGTTTCATCTTCCACCGGCGTCTCATCTCTGTTCATCTGCGTTGTCGGCACCTTTTCAAGCGAATAAAAAGAATTTCTTTTTTCCAGCTACGTATTGGCTCAGCCGCAATAAAAGAATGGAAGAACTGAAGCAAGAAGTTGTGGCGGCAAAGCACACCAAGTCACGTGTGAAACTAAACGTGGGCGGTAAACTCTTTGAGACCACGCGTGACACGCTTTGCTCCCGAGAGCCCGACTCCTTCCTGGCCGCCCTGGTCTCTGCCAAGTGGGCGTCTGCTCATGACGACGAAGAAGCCTTTTTCATTGACCGGTTTGTGCCTGTCTTCCATGTCTTTTCTTCTCCTTTGTTGAACACTTTTTGCCTCTCATCAAGGAAGTGCTCTTGTGCACAGGGACTGGAAGCACTTTCGGGTGATCTTGAACTACCTTCGTACCGGCGAGCTGACCTTGCCAAAGAGCCAGGCCGCACGTCGGGAGCTCGAGCTCGAGCTTGAGTTCTACCAACTCGCGCACCTCAACACAGCTCCATTCAAGGACTCGACACTGCTCACCGAGCCAGAACAGGCAACCAACCTGCTCAAGTGGCGAAATGAAGCGCACAGTCTCGAGCTCGATCGAAAGGAGTCTGGAGAGTGGACCCTGCTCTACAAGGCTTCGCTTGACGGCCGAGACGCGGCTGACTTTCACCGGCAGTGCGACCATAAGGGCGAGACCTTTGTTCTGGTGCGCTCCTCTGGCTCTGGCGGCTACTTGTTTGGAGGCTACACTTCGGTTGGCTGGGCCAGTAGGAACCAAATGGTTGCAGACCCCAAAGCCTTCCTGTTCACGCTCACCAACCCGCACAACATCCCACCGACGCGCTACCTCCCCAAGAAGGACGTCATGATCAACGACTCTGGCGCGTTCCATGCCAGGTTTGGTGAAGACTTGGCCTTGGGCGTGGGAGGGTTCATGGTTGCCAACTCCACTCGATTCCCAGACCACTTCGACGACACGACAGGGCATGCGGGTAAGACCTTCACTGGGTCACGTGACTTCAAAGTCGACGATGTAGAAGTTTGGGGTCGCACTCCGCAGTAAAGTTGCTCTTTTCTGTGCTCAATAGAGACAAGAGTAAGGGCTATTCAACGTAGTCTACATTCTTCGCCTTGTTGGCTTTCTAATCGTCGCTGAAGACAGACACAACAGATGCAACGGAGCCCAGCACTTCCAAGACGTCCACGGCAGCTGAGCCGACCACCATGCCGGCCTTCAGGCTGCACTTGCCAACCGATTTGGTTGCCTTTACACTCGTCTTGAATCCACCGCTCAGGTTCATCTTACCTGCCGTTTGATGGTGAGAGGAGGCAAGGTGCATGCAAGATCAAGCAGATGCGTCGTACTCTTGCTGTGGGACAATGATGGCGAGTTGTGCGGGCTACTGCTGCCCATGTCGTAGTCCCGCGTCGCTGGTGAGTCCTCCGCTGGCGGATAGCTGGGTTCGCCTTCAAGGCCAAAGTCCAGAGCCGTCAAGCCAATCTGCCGAGAGAGTCTTGTGGGTTATGTGATGATTGAGAATCTTGTCATTCTTCTCATACCTGAATCGAACCGTGTGCAGTGTTGGTGAGCCGGTACCACCCGACCTTCTCATGGTCCCTGTACAGGTCGTCCAGCAGCAAGCAGTGATTGCCAAGCGCATCGTCTGTTGTGGGGACAATCAGCACACAAAGCAGGACGTCGGGGTCGACGTGGGACTCACCCGAACTGAGCCTGTCCCAATCCCACACGCAAAAGTTGAGCATCTCTTGCGTGGGCGTGGGGCCGAGCTCCACCTCGAAGGTCTCGTTCCACACCGGGTTCAACTGCGGTAGCACGCCAATCACGTAAGTGCAATTTTAAAGTTGTTAACTGAAACCGCGCTTGTGTTGCACAACGAACGAAAGAGAAGTGGAAGGGAGGGCCTAACGTACGTTCTTCTTGATGATGGTGGTCTTGTGGACGTTGGTCTCCTGGCCCACCACGTGAATCTTTACATATGGGTCCGAGTATCCTGGATGAGGGAGTAAGTGGGACAGAAGCGGAAGCTCTACAACAGCTCCGGGACGGTACCGTTGGAGTCGGCGGACACGAGGTCCAGTGCACTCACGACGCGTACTCTCACCTTCCCCATGACTGAGTGTTGGCTGCTGTTGTAGAGCAGGTGCTGGCTGTATGTGGTTTGTGGGACTCAGAAGAAGGCAGAATAGAGCAGAATAACAACCAGACCACCTACATGTGCCGGTCTTGTCGACGGGTGACCAATGATCGGGGGAGACTTGGCCATGAATCAACAAGCTTCTTTCTCGTCGCTTAACAGTTTGAGGACGGAGCGCCAGTTCACCTCGACATACGGAGTTTCTACGCTTCAGTTTTGCGCCATTGGGTAGCAGTGATTATTTAAAAGAATGGTGCTTGCTGAGCAATTGGCCAGCTTGTACCAGTTCAGTCCATGGTCTGCTTTTCACTGCATGCATGACTGGCTTGAATGTTTTTTTGATCAGCGGAACGAAGCTGGTCCCGGCCAACACTGCATTTCCTACCTAGGCAGCCCCTTACGCATGTGGCTCTTTGGTCCCAAGTCAATCACGCCTTGGGCCAACCCACATGCGTCCAGCCCCCCCCCCAACTACGACGAAGGGTCGAACAACAAAACAAGCCAATAAAATAAATGATAAAATAATGAGAATTATTATTTACACTGCAGCTGCGACAAGGCCAACCACTCGGGCGTGCTTCGCCAGGCAGCCCGCCACCGGGCGGCGCCGGTGGCGGTGGAAGAAGAGGAGGAGCTGCTCCTTCTTCCTCCACCACCGAGGACGGAGAAGGTGGCGAGGTCGCACAGATGCCGCATGGTAGGCCGCCCGTGTGGGCAGCTCCACGGGTTCTCCAGCTTGGTCAGGTTGTGCAGCACGCGCTTCATCTCCTTCTTGCTCAGCGCCGTGCCTGTGTTGTGTTGTGTTATGTTCATCCAAGATATATATCACAGCAGCCGATGCTGGGGGGCGAGCTCGATCGCGTACCGATCATGATGGCCGAACGGCAGGCGCGCGAGGCGAACATGGCCGACACGCGCGACAGGCGGCACATGCTCCCGGGGTGCTCCTCGAGCTGGCAGATCAGTTCGTGCACATCTGTGTGTGCGTGTTTCCATGCGCGCGTGTCAACGACCAATCGACGACGGGCGACGGACGAGCCCAAGTATTAAAGGGCGGGCCGATGGCGCAGATGAAGCAGGGCACCACCTTCGACGCCAAACTGCTTGTTCTTGGAGAAGGGCACCGACGTGAGCTTGACCTGCTGCCGGGGCGGCGCGTTCTCGTCGACGGCAAAGTGGAAGCCGTTCTTGCGGAACACGTCGAGGTTGTCCATCACGATGCTCTCCTCCACGGCCGTCAGCTCCAAGCTCAGCGGCCTGCGGGCGTGGTTCATAAACCAATTTAATCTTCCATTTAAATCAAAATATAATACATGAAAATGAAAATGAAATTGAAAATGAAAATGAAAATGAAAATGAAAAAGTAAATTAAATCAAATCAAATAAATGTGAAGAATGAATGAAAAATAGGTACACGAGGAGTGGCTGCGTGTTGATGACCGTGGTCTGCTGCAGCGTCTCAAAGTTGTACTTCTCGTCGGAGGCGTGCTGGTCGATGATGAACACGTCCTGCCCCAGCCGGGCGATGATGAAGCCCAGGTTGAACTGCCCGATGACCTGATCATGATGACGACCCCGCCCCCCGACTATGAGCCCTCATGACGAGAGATGGTCAGAGATCATCATGAGATGGTGAGAAGGCCGGACCTGAAGATCACCAAAGGAGCTCTTCTTGAAGACGCGCCGCAGCTCCTCCTCGGCGGCCACGTCGTTGGGGCTCTGTGCTGCCGGCTTATGCTGTTGGGCATCAGCACAACCCGTGTGGTCGCCGCCGCTGCCGTCGTCGCACCTGCTGCCGCCACCTTCGCCCTCGCGGTCCCCGCCGGCGTCCGCGTCGCGCGTATTTCCACCGCGGCTGCGGCGCAGCAAGTGGCCGCCCAAGGAGAACTGCAGTTGCCGCTTGGGCCCAGCCTCCCCGCCAGCACTGCCGCTTGGCGGCGCGCGATATGTGGGCGCTCGGCTACGAGCCTTCGACAGGGCCTCGAGGTCGAGATTGACAATCACGGCGCCAGCGGACGTGGTGGACTCGGACTTGAGCTCACCGTCGGTCACATAGACGACTCGCCTCGTCGTCGGCACCACCGCGTCCTCGTCGCCGCAAGCACGCCGCTTTGGCGGTGGCGCAGCCCGCGGCTCGGCCTCGGCGTCCTCCTCGCGCTCGGCTTTCACCGCGTAGGCCAAGAGCCGTCGCCGCACGTCGTCGGCGTCCAGGTGAGGCTCGCCTGAGCGAGCGTCGTCGTCGTGGTTGCTGCCGCGGCCGATGACGTCGTCATCGTCGTCCTCCTCCTTGCGCTCGGAAGGGGCCGGCCGCTTTCGCTTGAGGCCAAGAGGGCTGCTGGCAGGGCTCCCGAGCGCAAAGCGCGAAAAGAGCTCAGCCGCACTGTCGATGCGCTCCAGCTTCGTCACGGTCTGGCGGGCGGACGCCGCTTGCCGGGCCGCCGCCGCATGCCCGAGCGAAGCCGCAGGCGACATCGACGCCGGGCTCATGGCCGTCGTCGTCGGCGCCGACGCGGTGGTGCTGGTGCTGGTGGGCGGTGGCGAGGCAGTCTGCGGCGCCAGGCCCCGCTGGCGGTTACGGAAGCGGTCCAACACGCTGGCTCGTGCTGGCGTCCTGTTGCAAAATCAGCAACAAAACCAATTATTTTATTCATTTATTTATA
>NAVB01001799.1:0-16639 GCA_002179805.1 Acanthamoeba lenticulata | reverse complement strand
TTCGCCCACAAGAGGCACGCGTTAGGGAACCATGACTGTTTGCTCACGGCAAATACGCACAGAGAGACAGACACAGACGTACGAGCATGCCCTGGGACTCGAAGAAGGCCGAGCAGCCCAGGACAACGGCCTCGCACACGCTCCGGCAAGGCCCGTACACTGTGCGTGTGTCGACACCTTGAGCACAGGCAGACAAGGGGGGGTGAGGAAGGACGAGAGGTGGGGCACTGCACCAAGAAAGGCAGGCTGGGCAGGATCAGGGAACTGGCAGTTGAGGAAGGAGCCCATGCACGCCAGCGCCACGAGCGGCGTGCGGCACTGAGGCGGGAAGAACGCCCCCATCAACACCGTCTGTACTCCGACACCACACACCCACAGTGCGCCCAAAAATGAGCTGCTGGTCATCGCAAACGGAGTGATCGTGTTCACACATGCCTGAGCGGCAGCTTTGGCGTCGGCGTCGGCATACGTGTTGGGAGGGCTGCTCACAAGCCCCCATGGAGAAGGAAGAAGGGGACTTGACGGTTAGCGAGCGTGCAAACTTGTAAAGCACAAATAAAAAGGAAAAGCGCACAAGAGGAAAACGTTGGCGTTGGGTTGAATGACGTGGTCGCATTTGCCCCCCGTGGCAGGCGAACCGACGAAAGGCACACACGCAGTGGTGCCCCCTGCACGCGCGTGCTCGAGAGTGCTCCAGCCCTCCACGCTCGCAGAGCAAAGCACGACGAGCACCATGACGATGGTGGCAAAAACGGCAGCGGACGGCGTCGCGCACAGTGGCATGAACGTGTAGAAAGTTGAGCAACAGTGCGGCACGAGGAGGTGATGAACAAAATGGAGAAAAGCGCAGAGATGCAGGTAAAAGACAGGCCCGCCGTTAGTGGTGAGACCCTTTGAAGCCGAGTTACTTGGCACCACACCAAGATAAGGAAAGGCAACGGCCAATGGCACACCGCCAATAACGGGTCATTTTTGGTTGTATGGGGTCAAGACCAACCAGAGAGCTGCCGCTCTGTTACACATGCGTCTCTTTCTCTTGTTGTTGGTGTGTTGCTCCGCTACTTCTCCTCTTGGCTCACGCCACACGGGCAAAGTGGGGGCGCGAGCGGAGCAGTACGTAGCGGTCCCAGTGCGTCTTGCCCGCGGAGAGCGGTGGCGGCACGTAGAAGGCGCGGAAGAGCGGGTGCGAGGCAGCCGCGTTGATGAACGGGTGCGCGTAGATGACTTCCCATCGCTCCGTCTGCGCGGCGTAGTGCGGCTCGCTCTGGCCCTCAAAGTCCAGGTCGGCCATGTAGTGGCAGTCGCTCTCGTTCACCTGTGGTCATCATGGCCACGCCCGAGTGAGGCCAACGCGGGCGAGCCTTTATGGGCAAAAAAGAGCGCCAACGTACGTAGCGCGACATCTCCTCCTGGTTCTGGTCGTTGAAGTCGGGGTGGATGATGCGCGAGCCTTCCGGGGGCGGCGAGTAGGGCTTCGGCAGCTCGCCTCGGAACGACGACCGGACGAAGGAGACGTGAAAGCGCGGGTGCGGGATCCAGAAGTTGGACGGGAAGCGATACCACTCCTTCCCCACGCAGACGTTGACTGCGTGCGCGCATGCGCGTTCATGTGAGCCCGCGCGTGACCCCGTTTGTGCGTGTGTGTGTGTGTGTGAGTGTGTTGCAATGAGGGAAGGGGGACGGACGATCGCCGGGGAGCGGGAGGTTGAGGTCGGCGCCCTCGCGGAGCTCGACGTGGTACAGGTGGTCGTAGACGTAGAGCGGCGCCTCATAGTTGACGCGCTGTCTCGGGCCGCCAGCGTGAGAAGAGCTCAAGCGAGCAAGTTGCGGAAAGGAGAAGGAGGAGAAGGAGGAGTGCGTTACCAGAGCGGCGACGCGCGAGGCCGACAGCACCACGAAACCGACGCAGAAAAGAACGGCCAGGGCGGTCAGCAGCCTGGCTCCCACGCACACACGTCGCCGAGAGTCAGCCTCCCGAGCTGGAGAGGAAGCGCGCGGAGAGAGCGAGAAACTTGCCCCTGGAACGGAGTCTTGCGGCCCTTGCGCGATGATGAGGACTTGCCCGATGATGATGATGAGGAAGTCAGCGAAGTGAGGAATGCCCGCAGGACGTCGAGCGCCACCACAAACGTGAGCGCGCCTGTACACGTGTTGAGATTCGCGTGTGAGATGCAAAGCAGGTCTCCACAATCGGGCGTTGAGCGAGCGCACCGCCGAGGCTGATGAGAGGATACATGACAAACATGAAGCGCTCCTCCTTGTGCGGCAGCTTGAGCATGGCCTGCTCCCCCGAGGTGATAGCGTCAGCGCGCCAGCACTTCTTCTCAAGCAGCCATCAGAAACAACGCAACGACGTACGGCAAGCCAGAGGTAGTAGGGGAGGAGGTAGAACAGGAGGGAGACTGGGTGGACGTGGGCCAGGCTCTTGCTCCACTTCCTGAACACCAGCGCGGCCTGCATCGTGTATACGTGTGCGCGCAAAGCCTCGAAGTGAGTGGCTGGCGCGGCTAGGTGCGGGAACGCTGGGCGGGAAGCGGACCGGCAGGGCGAGAAGAGAGAGGACAAAGACAAAGTTGAAGTTGAGGAAGAGGTTGATGAAGTAAAAGGTCCACTCCTCGACGCCGTAGAGCTCGGAGCCCTTGGGCGCGAACACGTTGTAGTGGACGAGGTTCCACACGGCGATCAGCGGCGAGCCGTAGTAGTGGCGGTCGACGGCCACCGACACGGAGAGGAACGCGGCCAGGCCCGTCAGGCCCCACGCCAGCACGCGGAAGAAGCCGGCCTTGAGCAGCAGGTCGAGCCCGAGCGGCACAAAGACGACGGCGACAAAGGGCCACCCGAGGATGACCCCAAAGCAGGCCGAGAAGACGGCCGCAAAGTAGTGCCCCGCCAGCCAAAAGCCAAAGCACAGCAGCACTGGGACGAGCCCGCGTGCGGGGAGTCAGCCGCCGACGATCATCATCATCTTTGTCGTCTTCGTTGGATGAGGATGAAAGGCAATCGTACCTCCGTACATGGAGAGCGAGGAGGGGAGGTTGGAGATGGACGCATGGAACATGCCGGCCGAGAACAAGAGGAAGACAAAGGTGAAGATCCCCGCCCTGAGATCGATTTGGGTGAGCTGCGGCTTGTGATCAAGCGGGAAGAGGAAAGGGAGCTGGACCGGCCGCCAAACTTCTTCGTGACGCCCCAGTAGAAGATCGACTCGGCATAGGCACAGAATGCGCCGAGCGCGCAGCGGATCAGAATGAACATAAAGATCTGCCCTCCGCGTAATGTCGCCATCGTGAGTCAAAGCGTGGCCAACGGTCTGAGGGCGAGAGCAGAGAAGGAACCTTGTCGGTCACGCCCAGCAGGGAAAAGAGCTTGCCCAGCGCAGCGTGGATGCCCGCGTAGGCGTAAGGCCGCAGCGCAAACTCAGGGCTGTGCACAAAGAGGTCGAATCAGATGTCATCACAAACGGCAGCAGACCGGTCGAGGCTGCGGTGGTGAAGAAGGCTGCAGCACCTGTACTCCCAGGTTTGAAAGCCCCAGCCATAGAGCATGTAGTGGGAAGGCTCCCAGTAGTTGAAAGTCTCGTCGCAGTCGGACACATTGTTGACAACAGCGCCCAATAGCCTGGTGAGTGCAACATGTGCACATCAAAGTGGTTGGCGGTGGCACTGGAACAGGTGACTGTTTTCACCACACTGGACGGACCTAACGCAAAGGAAGGAGAAAAGAACGGTCTTCAGGCGAAACACAACGCAGCCATCATCCTGCACGGGGGCATCTCGCTCGAGCTGCCCTTGCACTTTGGCAGCTTGGGTAGCAATACCAAAAAGAAAGAAGAACGATTTAGTGCGGACCAGAGTCACGCGAACGTAATCCAAGTGAACGGACATACTTGAAGCCTTCTTGCCGACCACGAGCTTGGGTTCTTGCGTCTCTTCGCCCTTCTTGCGGCGCACAGGGCCGCTGCCCTTCGCCGAGCTCGACATGTCGTGTGACAAAGAAAACAAGCCCAGGAAAGGCGCAGCAGGAAAGGGAGAAGGAAAATGGCGGTCTGCATTCTACCGAATTTGAGCACATTTCCCCAATCGGAGTTGGTTGGCAACGTTTCTGTGTTGTTTCTTCAAGCCGCGCGGCTGGCCGGTGTTCTTTGTCTCTTTCCCGACCCGAACAGCTCACCGTTCCCGCCTAATCAACTACCATGAAGATCTTCAAGGACATTTTCACTGGTAAGCTTCCCATCTTTCGCCCTTCATGCTTCTCTCTTTTCGTGTTCTGCAATTGGGCGTGTGGCGATGCGGAGATTCAGTGTAATCTCATCTCTCCCCGCTCGCAGAGGACGAGCTCGCCTCCGACGTGTACCCCGTGGAGCTTGAGGATGATGTCATCTACAAGTTCACCACCAAGGTGAGTGGCATACAATTAAATGTTAAAAACAAATGGAGGTGCTGGACCAGTTGAGCTGACGCTCTCGACACTTGTCCAGCTCATCACTAGGACTGAGGGCAACTACGACATGGCGGGTGACGGTGGCGGTGAGGAGACCTACGATCCCACCTCGGTGACCGTTAACAACCTGGTCGATGCCCACAAGCTCGTCCAGACTGACTTCACCAAGAAGTCCTACATGACCCACATCAAGGACTACATGGCTCGCCTCCTTAAGAAGCTCGAGGCTGACAGCCCCTCGCGTGTGCCCGCCTTCAAGAAGGGCGCCCAGGCCTTCGTCAAGAAGGTCATCGCTGACTTCGACGAGTACACGTTCTACCAGGGCGAGAAGATGGACATTGACAACGGCATGATCGTGCTCAGCAGGTACTCCGAGGACGGCCAGACTCCTTACTTCTTCATGTGGAAGGACGGCATGAACGAGGAGAAGTACTAAGCTGCTTCCTTAAGAGTTGTGACTTTTGCAACCTTGCTTCTACCATAAAAAAGACCTACATCCAATCCTGCTGTGCCAATCTTTCAAAAATTTAAAAATCCCTAACTTAGTTGAGAGACTTAATGATACACGCTTGATGAAGTTGGGGAGACATGTCATACCAAGTACACTTGTGTTGAACTCAGGCCATCGCGGCGAAATCGGGCATCGCACATCAAGTTCTTGATGCTTGGTGTACCACATCTTAAGGTGGCTGGTGATGCAAAATTAGTGTCGACATAGAATTGCTTTTTCTCTTGCTTCCCGAATCGTCTGTCCTTTCTTTCTCTCTCCTCATCTCACACAGGCGTAGCCATCATGGTACCGCGCCTCCCTTGATCTGCCCCCGTCTCCCCCAGATGCGCGGTCCCTTGATCATGCAATCTTAACGTGCGTCATGCTTCGTTTACGTACAGCCTAAGAAGGAAGCGGCCGGAAAGGGTGGCAAGGACAAGGGTGGTAAGGGCGGAAAGGGCAATGTCCAGATGTCCAAGTCGGCCGTGAAGAAGGCCGGTAAGGCTAAGGGCAAGAAGAAGGTTTGTTAACTCGCCCTTTGCCAAATCTTCCGATGGCGGCCATCGATTTTCTTACCTTTGCATTTTATCTTGAGCAGAAGTGGTCCAAGGGCAAGACGAAGGAGAAGCTCAACAACTTGGTCCTCTTCGACCAGCCCACCTATGAGAAGCTCCTCAAGGAGGTCCCGACCTACAAGCTCATCACCCCCTCCGTCATTTCTGAGCGCCTGAAGATCAACGGCAGCCTTGCTCGCCGCGCCATCAACGAGCTCATGGCCAAGGGGCTCATCCGCCAGGTCTCCGCTCACTCGGCCCAGACCATCTACACGAGGACCAGCTCGTCTTAAATGATGGTATGAACCGTTTGGACTACAATAGATAGGGGACTTCTCGAACTTGTTGTGTTTCTGTTGCTTTTATTGTTGTGCTTCCCCTGCAGTCGTGGTAGTAGTAGGGGCGGAGCCCTGCTCGCCGTTTGTTCGCGAGTGTTGGTTTGGGGTGGTGGTAAGCACGGGGGGCATGTCCTCGTCAACGTTGAAAAACCGAGCTGCGCACTCGGCACCCAAGCGCTGGATGGCAGAGAACGCATGTTCATCATCACCCCAGGAAGTGCGGAAAAGAAGCACGTAGGCGCCACCAGCAATGGCAGTCCACGTGGCCAACTTCCACCACCCATGCCAGCGCGGTGTTGTGCGCAGGGCCTCCATCTCAGCCTCGATGCGGCGAGCATCAAAATCTCGTTTCCACACTGGCCGCTTTGGGTGCAGTGGCGAAGACATTGCCCTGCACTTGAAAAAAAAGGCTGATTTAAGAGGTCTGGACAATGGCAAAAGCATGCATAACAGGGACGTACCGTTGCGATTTATCTGGGCGAGATCAGATGACACAGGAGCAGGAATTTCGCGGAGAGAAAAAGTACAGGAGGAAAATAAAGTAAAACAAATAATAATAGCTGCGCACACCACGCAACGTGGCAGCGTTTTCTCCTTGATCTGTGCACGCATCCACAACACCGCTGTGCTCCAAGCACATTGTTTGTGAGCAACTAGCCAACACCCCGTCGCTCAGCTCGCGATGTGGTCGGGCGTCCGCGATTTCTTTGATTTCAGCCGAGGATCAATTGACGTCCTCGTTGTTCAGCAAGAAGATGGCAGCTATGCCTCCACGCCCTTTCACATACGCTTCGGGCGTGGCCACCTTCTTCGTGAAGAGGAGAAAGTGGTACTTTCCCTTTCACCCCCTCTCTGTTTTTTCCTCTCTATTCATCTTTGCAGAAACAAAACGCAACTCTGCAGAGTATTGACTTGTCTCGTGGCGCGTGCAGGTTCACATCGAGGTGAACGGCGAACCCGTTCCGGTGAGGATGCGGCTGGGCGAAGCTGGCGAGGCCTATTTTGAAGTTGATCCAGTGCAGGTACGCCTCTGCTCCCAGCAGGAGAACGTCATCGTTCCCGCGGTCGCTGCACAAGGGCCTCGACAAGCTGCACAATTTTTTGCCACTCGGACCTTGGGTGTTATATTTTGTTGGTCTTATTTTGGCTTTTGTAGTCTTTGGCTGTGGGTGATTAACCTCAACACTCGCCATCAGGCCAGAAAAGAAAAGCCCGAAGCCCAGATCCGCGCAGAGGAAAGAGAAGTGCAGCGGGCCGAGGAGACCATCGAGGTGCGGCCACCTGCACACAAACAAGCGGTCCGCCCTTCTTGTTCTTACATGCGCCCCGGTGGCGTCCCCAGATGGCCGAAGAGGCGGCAGGCCCGGCTCTGCCCGTGGCGGCTGCAGTTGCCGACGCCCTGATGGAGCAGCCTAGCTCGGAGACTTCCACAGAGATTCCCACAGAAGCCGGAGCTGACCAACAGGCTGCTGCCGCTGTCGTCGACGCTGTTGAGCAGGTATTGGCGCACTCCCCGAGTTCAGCGTAGAAGGCCATGACATCTTTTCTTAACAACATAACCTATGCATATTTCTGTGCAGCCGGGTACACGTTGGACGTGGGGCTGGGGCCTACTTCCGAGTCGGCGGCAGGTCAGCTCACCTGTCGCTTCGCCCAGCGCCTCGTACAGCGATTTGCCTAAGTGTATTTGTCTTCTCTTCTTGGTCCCTTCAGAGTATCACTTATGGGACATTCACCTCCACACTCACTTTGATGCGCGGCAGTGTCGAGCTTCCCAGAGGGAGAGAATCCGCTGCATGACAGCACCAAGATCGCCTCTCCGACCGTGCCGGCACGAGTGCGCATCCGCCCCGTCCCTCACGGTCTTATTCAAAGCGTAGCACGCACGCGACGCGCGTCTAATCAACGCCGCTCGCGCCACAGCCCCGGCGCAACAGCCTGCATGAACTGCTGCCCGACGCAAGCGTCGGTGGTTATGCCTCTGATGGGGACAGCAAGGGCGGCCCTGAGGCCGGCTGGAAGCGCAAGTGGGGCATCGGCGGTCTCATCAACATGCTCAAGCCCAAGGAAGCCACGGAGCCCGTTTACCTAATCAAGCCGGTACTTCCGCCTTATCTTTAATTTTTGTTTAGAGTAAGAATGCTTCAAAATATTCTAACATATCCTATGATCATTTCGTTTTGGCTCATCATGGCACTCTCCGATAGGCCGATTCGGGGTTCTTGTCGGGCTTCCCGGACGACGACGAAGACGGGGAGGGCATGGACGAGTACTTCTACTCGGCCGTGTCGCCGCGCGAGTGTGCGTCGCCCACGAGCATCCCGCGCAACCATTCGCTCGAGAAGCTCCACCTTCTCGATGAGGTCGCCAGGCATTTTGAGGACGAGGCGGCGCTCGAGCGGCAGGCGGACGAGATCGAGCGCGAGCTGGAGCTCGAAGAAGCTGCGGCGGAGCGATTGGCTGACGGCGGACTTGAGTTTGGCATCGAGAGTGAGCGGGAAGAGGGGGACGATCGCGAAGCCGTAACAACGGCGGTGGCGGCTGCCGATGATGATGGCGGGAACGAAGGAAAGAACGAAGAGGCCGATGTCGTGCGCGAACAAATGGATGCCACCGACCCGTCCAAGCGGACTGCAGACGAAAGTGAAAACGAAAGTGAACGTGAGAACGACGAAAAGAGCGAAAGCAAAGCAACGATGGCCTCAGGGGCGGTGAGCGATGCCAACCACAGTGAAGACGAGCGCGAGCGACGGGACGACCAAATGGAAGACGCGCAAGAAGACTCAACCAACGCCGTGGGCCTGTCTCAGCAAGGCCTGTTGGCTTCGCGGTCGCTCGAGGAGGAGCAGCACTGGGCCGCTGAACAGCACATCGGAGCCGCCACCAACGGGCGAAGAGCGCGCGAGGAGGCCGTCAGCCCGGCTACAGCAAAGGAGCTCCAAATGCACGAAGCCAACGGCGACGACGCCACCTCGGACGACGAGACGACCGTTAACGGCCTGCCCACGCCGACAATGGTCGGCAGCGCCGACGAGGCGGTCAACGAGCCATCTCGACACAAGCACTCCTTTGACGAGGAAATGAAAGCAGCGGCTGCCGCTGATGTCGACGTCGACGTCGACGCCGCTGAGCTAAGCAACGGTGACGACGGGATGGCGGTGGCCCTCTCCCTGTGCGGCGACCTCCTCCCGAACACCGCTTTTGAGGTGCCTCGCCCGTTTTCTCTTTCTTTCTTTCTCTCGCTCCCTTCACAGCTGTTCGCGAAGCTCACCAGACCCGTTGTTGTTGCTGGTCGTCCAGATGGCCGAGCGGCTGTTCAAGGAGCACCGCGTCTCGCAGGACGAGTATTGGAAGGATCCGGGCGCCGTCCTCGCCGATCCGCGCCTCGTCGTGCGCATCCGCGACAAGTGCGTCTCTATCTCTCTCCCGACTCGTCCGCGCAGCTGGAGGCTGACACCACGGCGCGTTGACAACCAGGGTCTACGCGGGCAAGGATGCTGTGGCGCTGATCGTGTCGCACTTGGCCTTTGGGCCGGCGGCCACCATCGAGGCCGCCGCCAAGCTCACGCCGCTGCCGCAGGGCAAGACCACCAAGGACGACCGCGCGGGGTCCTCGTTCGCCTCCGCGTCGACGATGACGACGCCCACGCGCTCGTCCTCGGCGTCGTCGTGGCGCTGGTGGTGGTCCTCCAGCGCGGTCCCGACGAGCGCGCACCCGGACGCGAAGGGCCGCCCGTCGTTCACGGCCGCCGAGCGGCGCACGCTCCGGCCCACGAGCGAGCAACTGGCGGCGATGGGCCTGAAGGAAGGGGCCAACAAGGCCACCTTCCTCGTGCGGTCAGAGACGGCGACGCAGGAGGTCACGGCAATGATCTACCTCTGGTCGCGCTTCACCAAGATCGTCATCTCCGACATCGACGGCACCATCACCAAGTCGGATCTGCTCGGCCACATCCTTCCCATCGTCGGCCGCGACTGGTCCCACTCAGGTCTCGCCAGCTGCTGCCTCTGCTGTCTCCGCCTTTGCATGGAATGCCAAGCATTCTTACACCAACACACACACACAGGGATTGCCCAGCTGTACTCCAACATCTACGAGAACGGCTACCGCATCCTCTACGTGTCGTCGCGATCCATCGGGCAGGCCAACATCACGCGGGGCTACATCTCGACCCTGCGGCAGGACGACGTGTCCCTCCCGGAGGGCCCCGTGTTCACGTCGCCCAACGGGCTCCTCCGGTCGGTGCACCGGGAGGTCATCCGGCGCAACCCGGAGGAGTTCAAGATCGCGTGCCTCAAGGACATCGCCGCCCTCTTCCCGCACGGCAACCCGTTCTACGCGGGCTTTGGCAACCGGCCCTCGGACGCCCTCTCCTACCTCACCGTGGGCGTGCCCAAGGGCAAGATCTTCACCATCAACCAGCGGTACCGCCTGCTTCGCCACGGCTAAATGATGATGATGATGAAGAAGAAGAAGATTGTAATGATGACGATGTTGGCGTGCGCACAGAGGCGAGATCTCGATGTCGAACCGCACGTACAAGAGGTCGTACATGAAGCTCAACGAGGTGGTGCACGAGATGTTCCCCGCCATCAACCAGCCCCCGCCGCAGGAGGAGTTCAACCAGTTCCAGTATTGGCGCCTGCCCGAGCTCGCCATCGACGAGCTCGAACCCTTGTAAACAACAACAACAACTCCATTTTTGTTCTGTTTTTTTAAAGTTTTTTAAAATCATTTTGGTGTTTTTTTTTGTTTTGTTTTATTCTTTCTTTTCCTCCGGCGCGTTTGTTGCTGGATGCCCGTGGCCGGCTGCCCAGTCGAGCACGAGAGCCTCGCAGTCGCGTGTGGCCTCGTCGTACCAGTCCTCCTCGGGCATCGAGTGCAGCACGAGGGGCATGCGCAGCACCGGTTCGGCGCCGCGCTCCAGTAACAGCTGCACCATCTCGGCACGGCCGTAGCGGACCGCCCGCTCGAGCGGGGTCAGGCGCTGGGGAAGCTTGGGCTGCGGATCGACGTCGGCGCCGTGGTCAAGCAGGAGCTGGACCACCTCGCCCATCTCGGCGTCGACAACAGCCTTGGCCAAGAGCGACTTGCCGAGCTCGCTCGTGCGCGTGTTGGCGCTCACGCCGGCGGCCAGCAGCTTTCGCACGACGTTGACGTTCTTTTGGTGCACGGCCTCGATAAGGCCCTCCGCCAGGGCCCGGTTGCGCTCGGCCGGCGTCAGCACGCCCCGCTCGACGAGAGCGCTGAGCACGTTGGCCCGCCCACGGCTGGCGATATCGAGCACGGGGTCTGTGTAGCTCCCGTCGGGCTGGATGTGCGCCCGCACGACGTCAAGCGGGACATGGTCGAGCACGAAGCGTGCCATCTTGGCCGAACGACCGAACCCCGCCCGGAGCACGTCCTCAGTGACCGGCGCGCCGTGGTCGAGGAGCACCTGGGCCAGGTCGAGGCGGTTGACCGTGAGCGCCATCTGGAGGAAGCGGCTCATGGTCTTGGCCCGGTCCTTGTAGAGCGTGCGCGGCGGAGGCTCCTTGCTGGCGAGGATCGGGTGGCGCGGGCGCGGCTGAGCCCGTTCGCAGCGGGCCAGCGCCTCGAGGCTCTCGCGCACCGTGTGGGTGAGGCCAAGCCGCACGGCCACCTTGAGGACTTCCTTCCATTTGCGCTTCTCCAGTTCGCGCATGTCCTCCTCGTGCTTGAGGTCTTCTCGGGCACGCCAGACGAGGTTGGCGATGGCCGACGCCAGCAAGCTGGCCGTCCTGCCCTCGGCCTCCTCCTGGTCCTCCGCGTCCTCCTGACGGCGAAGCCAGGGCACGATGGCCACTTGGCGTCTGAAGACGATGAACCGCGACACCGTGTCCGGGAAGCCGCCGAGGAGGCGGCGGTGGAGGTCAGCCCAGAGGAGCGGGTCGCGGGCGAGTCGGCGCCACTGGCGGCACACGAGGGGCACGCTGGTCACCAAGTCGGGCACGGGGAGCTCGCCGAGCACGCGCAGCTGCAGTTCGTCCGGCAAGGCTGCGCACCACTCGTTTCCTTCGTCCGGAACCCCTCGTCTTCGCTTCGCCGTAGCGCTCTCAACCTCCCCTGCTCACAATCGACAGAACGTGCGGCGAGAAAGATGTCTAGTTGGTGCGCAGCCGTGAAAGCATTAAGAAGACTCGCACTGTCGTACACTTGCGCTTGTTCTGAGGGCCAAAGGTAGGAGCTACACAAGCATCCATGACCTGTACGTGGGGCCTCGCAGCACCTGCCGTACCTGGCACTACGTGAACTTGCAACACAGGGGGTGTGTCATCATCTTTCGGGGCATCACAAAGCCGAAGCTCCACAACCCAAGCACCCAGCTCAACTCGCCTCACCTCCATTGTGCCCACGCTTTGGGTTTTCACAAATGCGAAAAATACAAAATACACTAAAAGTGCATGTGTGCAGGGGATGTAGCTCAGTGGTAGAGCAGGCGACTGCAGATCGTCAGGTCCCCGGTTCAAACCCGGGCGTCCCCTTCCTTTTTTGGAAGCCAATTAGAGCCGGAAGCAACCAGTTGAACGTTCGGTTTCCTCGTCTTGTTCGTTATCTGGCCACGACAGGGGCTTCATGTTCCTCAATTCCCTTCGAGAGTCGTTGGCCGTGCCCTTTGCCTATGGTGAGAACAACAGTGTGACCGTTGGCGGTCTGCTGCAGGCCAAGCCGACACCTGCCCTTTCCGGCTTCCTGGTGAAGGTGGGTGCGGTGGTGAAAAACTGGAAGAGGCGCTTCTTTATCTTGCAAGGACACACCCTTTACTACTTCCCCGACTCACGCAAGGTACGTTCCTACTCGTCCCCCCTTTCAATCTCTTCAGTGTTCATGTGAATCTCCCTGGCCCCAGGAAGTCAGTCCGGTAGGCAAGATTGACGTACGCGGCGCCACCATACGCACAGCAGGCAAGATAACCGGCAAGGTGTGTCCCTCTGTCCGCCCTTCTTCTGTCCTGTGCTTCTACTCGAGTTGAACCCTCATTGCCTTCTCCTCCTCCTGAGAGCAGCCCTTTACCTTTGAAGTGAGAACGGCAGACCGGGACTACCTCATGCAGGCAGGCACGGTGACCCGCCCGAGTGCGCCACGTCACAAGTGCGCATCCGTGTGACGTTGTGGTCTCTCTTCTCCCTTGTGCAGCGTCGGACAGGGAGCGGGATGACTGGATGCTCGCCCTACACGCTGCCACGGGCTGTACGTGGACTTGCCCCTGGTAAATCGTTTCTCATGCGCTCGCCGCTCACTACGCTGGGCCTAGCCTCGCCTCGCGGCTCGCCAAGCAACAGCGGCGAGGTCAAGCGGCGGTTCCTCCGTAGTCGGGAATTCAGCACACCAGACCTTCTGGCGGAGGAGGCAACAACCGGGTCGAACCCATCAAGAACGCACCACTTTATCACCAGTGCCGCGAGCTGGCTCATCAGCTCCAATGGCACGTGTCTAGCGCCTCTCTTCTGTTTCTGTTCTTCCTCCCTCTCATGGAGCGTCTTCTTTCTTCTGCTCTCCAGGCGTGAAGGCCAAGCGCCTGTTCCTCGAGGCCGGCATCTCTCACGAAGTGAGCGCACTTCGGCAGCAAATGCAATCGGGTTCGAGGACGACTCAGCCCCATTGTTGTTGGATTGGTGTGATCGGCTCACAACAGCACCTTTCTACTCGTTGTGCAGGAAGCCCATCGTTCAACCTGTCCGACATAAGCCCCTACTCGGTGGCCACCACGCTCAAGCTGTACTCTTGCGCACTCTCGCGTACAGAGCGCTCATCAGACACATCCCGCTGACCACTGCTCGTTCGTGCATGCGGCCACAGCGTTTTGTGCGAGTCGGAGCCGTTGATCATGCACACGGTCTTTCTGCGCTATGTGGCTGTGGCCGAGGGCCGCAAGTCCGACGGCACGCGACAGCGCGAGCTCCAGACGCTCCTTGATGACCTGCCCAGCGACCGCCGACAAACGCTCATGCACGCACACTCTCTTACTCACTCGGGGCCATGATGGTGGTGAAGCGTCTCTCATAGGACGGGCGCAGGGTGATCGCCAAGCTTCTGTGGGCGACGAGCGAGCTGGCGCCAGAGCAGGGCACACCGGCGGACCAGCTCGCCGTGATCTTTGGACCGCTCGTCGCCCCAAATCCGGACCCTCCGACCTACTTCCCGACGCTTGCCGCCAACATGCTCCTTCTCATCTCGCTGGGCGCCACCTCGACGCTTCCGCTCGGCGACAAGGACCAGTTGATGGTGGCCAGCCAGCCGCCGGATGCGTATTGCTCGAACACGGCTGGCCAGCAGCTGACCAGCTCGTCGGACGCCTGAGAGCCAAACCGCGGGACAGACAATCCTGAACAGGTAGAGATCTGTGCAGGGCTGTGGGGCAGGAACAGGAAGCCGATGGCAGGCGTCCCAGCACTTATAATTAAATCATTTTCCTGGTGTCGGGCAAATGAAAGCGAGAAAGTCATTGGCGTCGGGGCCCGAAAGTGAACGTCATTTAAATCGTGGGCGTTGCTGGGGTTGGCAAACCACACTGACTCCACCAGTTGTGCAAACGTGTTCACCACGGCCATGTACCTCGCTTTTCTCTGCCTTTCGTTGCTCATCGCCCCTCTTGCGTCGTCGGCTGCCGCGACGCCCACCATCGTCGTGGCGAGCTTCACGGATGGCAACTGCACCGAAGTGCACACCCACCCCCAAACCCTCACCTCGGGCCAGTGTCTCTGGAGCGGTGACTTCAAGTTCTACTACTCCATCTCCCAAGACGCAACGGACTCGAATACGGCCAACTACCTGCTCGGCTGCGCTGAAGGCTGCAACAAAGCCAACTGCACGGCGAGTGGCTCGACGCGGTTCGGAACCTGTCCTCACATCGCCCTCTCCAACTCGAGCTTCGTCTTCGTGAGCGCCTGGCGCGTGGTCACCGACGAAAAGGTCGCCTTGCGCGTCTTTAATGATGACAAGTGCGCCAACCAGCTCCAGGGCACCGGCACGGTCGATCTCGACAGCAGCACCTGCACGGCCGTGAAGAGCCTGCAGATGAGCCTCATGGTCTCGGTGGTCGACGAGCGAGATGCTCCCGAGTCGAAGCGGCTGGCTTACCGGGCGTCGTGCAATGGAGACTGCTCGTCGTGCTCGTACTACGGCCGCACAGCGCCTGACACTTGCACGCCCGCGGCTGGCGTGTGGGTCATTGCCAGCATCAATCCTCCGTCATCACCTCAGTGCCAAGACGATGGCAAGGTGAGCCTGGCCGTGTGGGCGCTGGTGCTGATCATCGTGGGCTCGGCCGCAGGCGGTGGTCTGTTCTGCTTCATCTTGGCCTTTATCCTGTTCCGTTTGTGCTTCAAGCACCACGGTAGCTACAGCAGGATCAACTCTTAATCTGTCATTTTGTTCTTCTTTATTAAAAGCAGAAATGAACCTCTTCACACCATGATGGAAAGCGGCCTAAACTCTCCGTAGACAGCGTGATGAACGGGCACCTTTCTGGAGACATCTTTGGCTTGCCTTATTGGTTGGTCAGTTGCAGTGTTACTGACGACATCTGAACTCCATGACGCGTGCCAGTGAAATCTGGTGGAGAAATGGAGGAAGAATGGCCGAACGTGCCAATCCGAGCCAATAAAAGAGGCGAAGTTGTTATCATCAAGCAGAACCACTAGTTGCTCAAAGCCAAGCGCTCTAACCAACACAGCCTCTTCTTCGTTGCTTTCTTTTTTCAGTCTCTCCACTACCAACTTCACCACACCACAAATGGAGACTGCTACCGTCAGAGATGTCTTGCAGGCGCACCACGAGCTGCCTATGCAGATTCACGTCGTGACAAAGAGCGCCACGGTGAAGGAAGTCTTGGACACCCTCTACAAGCACCACATTCTCTCCGTACCGGTGATCGACTTCGAGTATCGGTGCGAGGGCCTCATCGACGTCCTCGACGTGCTTGCCTTCTTGCTCAAGGTCGCCACCGAGCCCGTTGAGTCGCGCGTTTCCCCTCTCTCCACCGACCTCAAGAATGACGACATGGACATGCTTCTTCAGCGCAGCGAGCGCTTCAGCGCCGCCAATGTCGGCTCCGAGGTATGTTGAACATATCGTCCTGTCCTCCTCCTCCTGCCTGGCGCTCCATACGCTGACGTTTTCGTTCAACCAGGTGAACATCTCCACAAGGAACCCGTTCTTGCCCTGCACTCTGGGCGCTCCGCTGATCGAGGTCATTCGCAACTTTGCTCGCGGCCTGCACCGTGTGCCCGTGGTCGACGCGGATGAGCCCTCGCGCATCGTGGCCATCCTCACGCAGACCGACGTTAACCGCTTCCTTGCGGCCGACACCGAGAAGTTCCTGGGCCAGGAGCGCGCTCATGCCTCCATCACCGACCTGGGCCTCGTTGCTGGCGCCGACAAGGTGGTCTCAGTGTCCTCCACTACGCGCGCCATCGACGCCTTCATGACCATGCACGACAAGGGCCTGAGCGCCGTGGCTGTTGTCGACGAGACGGGCGCCTTCGTGGGCTGCGTGAGCGCAAGTGACCTCAAGTTGATCACCGACTTCAGGTTCCAGACGCTGCTTCTGCCTGCGATCGAGTTCCTCGACCACGTCCGCAAGGAGGAGGGCCGCACGTGCAAGTCCTACAAGGTGTGGTGCATCCCCACAACGCCGCTCCAGACCGTGATCAAGAAGCTGGCCGAGGAGCGCGTCCACAGGGTGTTCGTCGTGGATCCCACCACCATGAAGCCGCAGGGTGTCGTCACCTTGACCGATATCGCTCGTGTCGTCACCAAGAGCCACTGAACCCATCTTTCTAGAACTCTATCTCTC
>NAVB01001798.1:0-20266 GCA_002179805.1 Acanthamoeba lenticulata | reverse complement strand
AGCTCAAGAAGCTGAACTTGACGCTGGTGCTCAACTTTGAGGTCCTCGCGGGCATCTACATGAACAACATCACCATGTGGAACGATTCGCGAATCCTGGCCATCAACTCGCCTGAAGTGCAGGCCAGTTTGCCCGCTAAAGTGATCTACGTGTGCACTCAGAACGATTCATCGGAAACGACCCACCTCTTCACCAAGGTCCTGAGCGCCGCCGTGCCCGAATTTGCGGAGAAGGTGCGTGTCTCCCCCCTCCCCCATCCTCGCCTGCCTCACCATTGGTCCCCCTTGGCCATGGCCAAACAAATGACTCGCGCGCGCGTGCGTGCGTACATATATGCAGGTTGGCAGTGGCCTCAAGGTCTCCTTCCCCGTGGAGATTGGCACGGGCAACCGCTCGTCGATTGCCAACAGCTCGGCAGCCCTGTTGCGCAATCTCATCTTCACTTCTTACGCGATTGGCTTCTCGCGGGTCTATGAGGTTCAGCTGGTACGCGCGATCAATCACTTCCCTCCCCTGGCCCGTAACGGCATGAAAGAGGAATGGCGGACCGTTAATGACGCATTTCTCTCTCTCTTATGTATTTATGATTCAAATGTGTGCAGTACCCATCCTATCTCGATGTGGCGTCCATCGTCAATCCTGCCGGTAAGGTAGTGGCGCCAACTACTGCGACTCTACTGAGTGCCATCGACGACTACAACAGTAGTAGTAGTAGTGGTGGTGGTGGTGGAGGGAAGCGGAGCGTGACCAAAAGGCAGGACCCCTACACATACAGCAATCTTGAACTTGGTACACCTTCAGGAAACCAGCGTCGCGGCATTGGTTCGTCCCTTATTAACGGGCACTTGATACCCATCATCCTCCTCTTAGGGTCTGGCGAAAACAGCTGGCCGTTTGCAACGTTTGGCTCCTTCTTCTATCGACAGTCCTCCATGCAGTCTCTCACGAAAGCACAAGCGCTGGCGGACTTTTTCTACTGGACGCAAACCAACTCGGACGCTCTCAAAATTGCCAACACGTGCGTTCTCCGCTGCTCTGCTTTTTCTTCTTCTTTTTCTGCTCTTTTCTGACAGACCTGCCCTTGGCTCTCGTGCTCACCAATTTTGCGAGCAGGCAAGGCTACCTCGTGGCCACGACGATCGAGCCCATCAGCAGGCGCTTCTACTCGCTGCTCAAGAATTTCACCTACGAGGGCGTCGCCGTGAGCAGCGTCGCCGTTTGCATCGACGACCAGGGCGTGGTGTGCTCCAACGCCGGCACCTGCAACACTGGTGTGGGCTGCGTGTGCAACAGCGGATACGAGGGCACTTACTGCGAGCAACGCATCTCCAACAGCGACTCCCTCAGCGCAGCAGTCATCGTGGGCTTGAGTACGCTCCTCTCTCCTCTTAGAGAAATGCGCGTGCACCAGACACCTCACCGGAGCTGACGACGACGACGACGACGACGGCGATGATGTTTCTGTTGGCTTGTGGCGTGTTACGTGCAGGCGTGGCCCTCCCTGCGGGCGCGGTGTTGTTGCTTCTCCTCGGATGTATCTTCCTTCTCCTCCTCTTGGTCTTGTTGAAGAAGAGGGATCACGACGACTGGGAGATCAACTACGAGGAGCTCGAGATTGGCGACGTGTTGGGCACTGGCGGCTACGGTGAGGTCTACCGAGCCGTGTGGAAAGGAACCGATGTGGCTGTCAAGGTCATCGCTTCCGAGAAGACTTCCAAGGAGATGGAGCGCAACTTCAAGGAGGAGGTACCGCGCAACCACACCCGCCCCGGGACACTCCACAAGCGTCTCTCCTTTCAAGAAGAGAGCAAATCCAGCCCCTCAACCCGGTTTTCTTTTTCTAACAACAATGCAACCCTCGTGTGGGTGTGTGTGTAGGTGCGTGTGATGACTGCGCTACGCCACCCGAACGTGGTGCTGTTCATGGCGGCGTGCACCAAGCCGCCCAGGATGTGCATCGTCATGGAGTTCATGGCTCTCGGCTCGCTCTACGATCTCCTCCATAACGAGCTGATCCCAGAAATCCCGTTCGCTCTCAAGGTTCGCCTTCCCCTTGTGTGCCACGTGGTATTTGTGTGTATTTGTGTGTATTTGTGTGTGTATGTGTGTATGTGTGTGTGTGGTCTCTTGCTGTGTACTCACGCCCCACACACACAACTCTCCCATGACAGGTCAAGGTGGCCTATCAGGCGTCAAAGGGCATGCACTTCTTGCACTCATCCGGCATCGTGCATCGCGACCTCAAGTCTCTCAACCTCCTCCTTGACGCCAAGTGGAACGTCAAGGTCTCCGACTTTGGCCTGACCAAGTTCAAGGAAGACATGAAGGGCGACAGCGTCAAGGAAATGGTGGGCAGTGTTCATTGGGCCGCGCCGGAGATCTTGCAAGAGTCTCCCGACGTGGACTACATCCTCGCTGACGTCTACAGCTTCGGTATCATCCTGTGGGAGCTCCTGACTCGCGAGCAGCCCTACTTTGGCATGAGGTACAGCCACCTCGCCCCCCCCCCTCTCTTCCCCTATGTTTTTTTCACGTAAATAACCCATGCACCTACAGAGCCAAGTACTGAAAAAATTGGGGGGGGGGATGTGATGCTTTTGCTCGTCGTGCGGTGGTGGTGGTGGTGGGGGGGGCCGGCAGTCCGGCAGCGGTGGCTGTCGCGGTGCTGCGCGATGGGCTCCGGCCTGAGCTGCCGGAGGGTGACGATGCCGGCCCTGGCGACTACACGGAAATCATCACGAGCTGCTGGCACTCGGATCCCAGCGTGCGGCCGACGTTCCTCGAGGTCATGACACGCCTGAGCGGCATGATGGGTGACAACACGGGGGCGTCGACATCCTATTCATCATCTTCCCGCGGCGGCAAATCGGTCTACAACTCGTCGTGGTCCAACCCGGGGCAGACCACCTCGAGCAACAACAGCCAAGCGACCAGCGACTCACACGACTCTGAGTCCGAACCCGCTGCGGCCGCGGCAGGGACAACAGCCGACCAGCACCCGCCGCCCGAGGGCGTAATCACGATCGTATTCACGGACATCTCGCGTGCGGCGTCTCTGTGGGAGTTTGACGCCAAGGCCATGCGCGACGCCACGTTGCTGCACAACGCCACACTCCGTGACCTCCTCAAGCGCCACCGGGGCTACGAGGTCGTTTTCATCCGCGACCGCAACTCGGGCGAGGGCTCCTTCTGCATGGCCTTCCAGCACGCAGCCGACGCCCTCGGCTGGTGCACCGACGTGCAGCGCGCGCTGCTGCAGGTAGACTGGCCGGAGTCCCTTTTCAACCATCCCGGCGCGGCCGAGGAGTGGGCCGACACGAGCGCCGGCCGCGATGAGGTCGTCCTCTATCGGGGTCTGCGCGTGCGCATGGGCGTGCACTCGGGCTCGACGCGCATGGTGCGCGATCCCATGTCGCGGCGCGTCGAGTACATCGGGCCCACGGTGCACGCAGCCGCGCGAATCACGGCCCTCGCCCACGGCGGCCAGATTCTGCTGAGCGACGCGGCCTATCGCAAGGTGGTGGAGACCAGCCTGGCCAAGGTCAAGCGTGGTGCCATCTCGTGCCTGGGCTCCTTTGAGATGCCCGACAATCCTGACGGTAACGCGCTGCACATGGCCACCTCCCCCTCCTTTGCGTGAGCAGCAGCAGCACGTGCTCACACGTGGTCGGCGCGTGGTGCAGGTGCCAAGCTCTACGAGATCAAGGTCGAGGGCCTCGAGGGTCGCTTCTTTGGCGGCGTATCCAAGGCTCACGACGGCGGGTCGGAGAGCAACAGCAGCGAGGACCCTCACACTGGATCTGCTGGCCATGGCGGAGAAATGCAAACCGTCGTAGGCGAAGGGATGGCGTTCAAGGAGGACAACTTCCTCACGTCGGCCAACTTGTGTCGGTGGATCATCGATTTCAACGAGATCCAAGTGGGCAAGCAGGTTGGGCTCGGTTCTTACGGCGTACGTTCCTCCTTTCCTCCTCCTCCTCCTTCAGCACCATCGTCCCGTGGTCCACTCCCTTGGAGTTGCTCATTTTCATTTATTTTATTTTGCGCACGCAGGTTGTCCACCGGGGCAAGTGGAAGGGCGTCGATGTGGCCGTCAAGCGGTTCATCAAACAGAAGCTCGACGAGCGTCGAATGCTCGAGTTCCGCGCCGAGATGGCCTTCCTTTCGGAGCTGCACCACCCCAACATCGTCCTTTTCATCGGTACGTGTCTCTCTGTCTGTTGTGTGTGTGTGTGTGTGCGTGCGGGGGGGGTCTTGAAAATGGACAACGGTCTGAATGGCTGGTGTGCTTGCGTTCTGGTGTGCACAGGGGCGTGCATGAAAAAGCCCAACTTGTGCATCGTGACCGAGTTTGTAAAGCAGGGCAGCTTGAAAGACATTCTGCAGGACGGGGCGATTAAGCTGCCTTGGCAACAGAAAATCAAGATTCTTCGTAGCGCCGCGCTGGGCATCAACTACCTCCACTCGCTTCACCCCGTCATCGTCCATCGTGACTTGAAGCCGTCCAATCTGCTCGTATGCAACGCACGCACGCACGCACGCACGCACGCACGCACGCACGCACGCACGCACGCACGCACGCACGCACGCAAATCTTGCGGAAGACTGACTTGGGTGGGATGTGTGTGGTGTGCCGTGTCTCCATGAAGGTGGACGAGAACTGGAACGTGAAGGTGGCTGACTTTGGCTTTGCGCGGATCAAGGAGGAGAACGCGACCATGACTCGCTGTGGCACGCCCTGCTGGACTGCGCCTGAGGTGATCCGTGGCGAGAAGTATGACGAGCGGGCTGATCTCTTCTCCTTCGGCATCATTATGTGGGAAGTTCTCACCCGTCGTCAGCCTTATGCTGGACGCAACTTCATGGGCGTCTCGCTTGATGTGCTCGAGGGACGTCGGCCTCAGATCCCCGCCGACTGCCCTGATCACTTCAAACGCATCATGAAGAAGTGCTGGCACGGAAAGCCAGAGAAGCGTCCCTCCATGGAAGATGTGCTGGCCTACTTTACCCAGCAAGCCGGCGACCGGGATGACTTTGAGGTGTCCACCTCCCCCTAAGGGCTCTGTAAGAAAGAAATATAACTCTGCTGCACTTCGTGCCCTCAAAGGTTAGTGTTTCAGTCAAGGGCGAACCCCAGTCATTTTGGCCAGGGCGAACGCACACCAGTTTAGCAAACTAACGAACTAGCAAACTCAATCATGTGTGCACGCTTACTTTTTCAGCAGTGTGCATGCCATCTTGATGGTAGGCATGTCAACACATACGAGATGCACACGCTTCCTCTTGCGTGTGCGCGCTTCAAGCCAGCAACATCAGTACAAGATGCGTCGTTGCTGTGGCAGCAGCACAGCGTTGTGGCGGATGGGGCACAAACCACTCGAACTTGTTGCCGCCGCCATCACAACAGCAGCGAGAGGCAACCCCTGCCTTTTCGAGTGGGTTCGCACCAAAGATGGACGAACATCATCGAAGCCGCCCGTGGTGTCATCTCAATGTGCTCCAGTGGGCTCACGCCCATGGCTGCCTGTTGGGCGATGGAGTGGTGCCATTGGAGGTCATCTCGAAGCACTCAAATTGGTTGTGCGCCAATGGCTATTCACAGGACGCGCGGTCTTGCGCCTTGGCAGCCGCCCTACTCCAACTTAGCACCAGCCCCAACAGCAACACCACAACATCAAACACTGGACAACAACAACAACAAAAACAAAAACAAAAAGGTAACATCTTTTTTTTGTTCACTACTTGCTGCCCTCCCCAACACCCATGAACCCCTCCCATGGTCCCACCACCTGAAGTGCAACCCGAGCGTGACCAACAACTTCAGGTGGTGGTTGGGGACCACAAGGAATAGCAGCCCTGTTCAGGCCTCGGGCATCAGCGCCAGGTTCAACAAGGCAATGACTATCGATTCCAGCGGCGGCGGCCTTGGTGGCAATGGACCGAGAGGCTTTCCCACTCACCGCACAGAGAGCCCAGGGAAATGGCTGATCGACTGGTTTTGAGCCATATCGGATAGGCACGTGAAAGGAGAACAGGGCGCGGGTAAGGCCGGGAAACGCCTACCCGATCATAGTCCTGCCAAACACAATAAGAAAATACAATCAAACACAAAAAGAAAAAGAAAAGAGACCCCTTGTCAAGTGGAAGGGATGCCGGCCCACCAGGCAAAAACGCCTGAAGCGTAGACCATGGCCCGCGATAGGCTGATCTTCATTTTAAGAACAGAATTCAGCAGGACCTGCTGCTTGGGATCGCCCTAGAGCGGGCAGAGCGCGACTTGTAGGAGACCGAGCCGTTGAGGAAGCAGCAGCCGGTATCGCTAGGCGAGGCCGCTGGAGGTTGTTGGGGGGGGGTATCAAGCGCTCTCTCGCCCGCCGTCGGGCCTGAGCGAGCCGTGCAAGAATTCGCCTTGGAGGATTTTCAACTTGGAGAGGGTCGGTTCAGAGGACTCACGTGCATTCGGTTCCGGTAAGGGGCCTTACGGCACTGGGTTGTGGCCCATCCCATTGCTGCCCACCAATAAATTCTCGTTGGTTGGGCCTTCGCTGTGATTCCTCTGTGTGTACACTGGTAGCTGTAACCAAGTACGCAGGCCTTCTCTTCCAATTAGAAGAGTGGAAACAGTGCTCTTGTGTTTAAGTTTCCCTCTTCTAATGAAAAGTGAAGGGCCTTGCAAGAGTTCAATAAATAGATTTTTCTTAAGGTTAATGCAACTTAATCCTCTTCACGCTATCATTGGCTATTGGGATGCTGGCCACGTACTGCTGGATGGACATCACTGGCTCAAGTTTCAAGAAAAAGAGGCCAAAAAGAGCGAAAAAACAAAAAAAAAACAAAAAAACTACAATATGTTACATGTTTAATACTTCTTCTGCTGTATCTGTGGGACTCACCCAGTACTGGTGGAGGGAGCTCCATGTCAAAAGCCGGCACCCTCTCCCTCATGTTTTTTTGGTGAATGAGGGGGCTGGAGCTGAGGAATGTGGAGGGAGGGAGGGAAGGGGCACCATGATAACCGTAGGTGCAGTTTGCTATGGCCACTGTGCACTGAGGAGGATGATATGTCCTTGGTCACTGTTGTGGCAGCGCCCTGTTGTCCATAGCCACACGCTATTGGTTATAGTAGGCAGTTGCATCAATTGGAAGTGGTGGTGGCGACAGCTTGAGACTTAATTCCCTCTCCCTTGATGCACCCGGTGTCCAGGCTTTGCTCCCTCTGAGAAGCCTTAAAAAGTGTTATGTTCCAGTTTTTCCAACAAACCTCCCATGCACAAGTACTTGCGCCTCCTCTGTGACCTTTAAAAACTGTACTCACTACTATTGCACCCTACCACTACAATGGAACTTTGCAACTACACGTATTCTACCACTGAATAGCAGGTGAGGAGAGGGGTCACCCATTATCCCCCCTGATCCCTCCAGAAAGGGAGCGGGCTGGCCTTGGGGCTTGCTAACCATACCCTCATGTTGCTGGGCCAGCAGGAACCCGCCAACTCAAAGCAAGAGATCCACCTCCTGCAAGGAGCAGCAGCTGACCCAAGCGCAGTGCACCCTTCCTCCACACCACTTGTTGGCAATCAAAGAGCATCACAGCACCCAACAGTGGGGGTAGGCCCTCCAATGACAATGGCTGGTGCTCATTATCCTTTCCTCGTACATTAGGACACTGCTGTCTCCTCCAGCGAAGCGAAGCGCAAACGGCCTATCAGAACTGCCCCTGCCTCACCGCCCAAACAGCTGTGCAGGACAGACAGCATCAACCAGCCAGGCCTGCCCAAGGCCATGGTCGAGTGTCAAGGGGAGGATGAGGATGAGGACAACCTCAAAAAGGAGGAACAAGAACAAGACAAAATAGCCCAGCACACAGCAACACCCTCTGGCTCACCCAACAGCAGGTGCCCAGAAAGGGTCTACCACTGCTTGAGCTCCCTGGAGCACATTCTGCTTCAGCCTGACACCTACATCAGTTCACCCCAGATGAGCCAAGCCCAAAGGATGTAGGTCTACAATGAGGGTGTGGGCATGAATCAGTGTGAGATCTCCTACATACCAGGCCTCTACAAGATCTTTTACAAGATCTTGGTTGATGTGGCAAACAACTCTGCTACCACACTTGATGTGACCATCAACATCAACACCACCACTATCACCATCCACAACAACAGCACACAGGTAGGACCTTTTTCCCTAACCCTCTCAGCTGTGGTCCTCTACACTCCTGTGTGGTTCCACTGAGGGTCGGTCTCTCCTGTGTAATAGGAATCCCAGTGGAGATGTACACCTCCAAGGAGCAGATCTACATGCCAGAACTGGTCTTTGGCTATCTGTACACCCCATCCAGCAACTTCAAGAACAACAATGGCGGGGACAAGGAGGAGACTCATGGGGTGAGAGACATCCCATGGACAGTCATTTAAGCGAAGCCACTGCAGAACGGCCAAGTGGCCTCCGAAAGTTGCTGCCCAGCACGTGCCCTCGCGGGCGCCAGTCCTCGTGTCCCACGGGCAGCCGTTGGCGCGGGCCCACTGGAGTACAATCAAGTGTCCGCTCTGTGCGGCGTATGTGCATATCCAGTGATCCCACGGGCAACCATTGGTGCGTGCCCACTGGAGCATGTCGAGATCACCTCGCATGGCCACCTGGACACAGGTCTCTTCGTCCCACGGGCAGCCGTTTTGGTGTGCCCATTGGAGCATGTCGAGACGGCCTATCATGGCTGCCTCTTGGCAGGTCCGCTCATCCCACGGGCAGCCATTGGCTCAGGCCCACTGGAGTACCTCCAGGTGGCCTCCCTTGGCCGCTCTGCTGCAGGTCCATTCATCCCATGGGCAGCCGTTGGTGCGGGCCCACTGAAGCACGTCGAGATGGCCTGCGGCAGCTGCCCCATGGCAGATGGCTTCCGTCCACAGGCCGCCGTTGGCTTGGACCCACCACTGGAGCACTTCGAAGTGACCTCCCGCAGCCGCCACAAAGCAAATTTCATCATCTGCTTCGTCGTTCCCAATGGTGTATATACAGCTGTTTTGGTGTGCCCACTGGAGCACCTCTAAGTGGCCATTCGCTGCAGCGTTCGCGCCGACCCTAACGTATTCACCACTGATCTCATCATCCATAGGGCATCCGTTGGCATGGGCCCACTGGAGCACCTCCCAGTGGCCATTCCTCGACGCATAGTCGTAGACCGTATAGTCCCACGGACGTTGGCGCGTGCCCACTGGAGCACTTCGAGATGGCCTCCCTCGGCTGCTGCACTGCAGGTCCCCTCGTCCCACGGGTAGCCGTTGACATAGGCCCACTGGAGCACGCTAAGATGGCCTCCCTCAGCCGCCTCCGCGCAAACATCACGAGTGGACTCCCAACAGGGGCACGTGTTGGAGTGGGCCCACTCGAGAAGACTGTGGTGGCCATGATGAGCAGCATGCGCGCACAGTCGATGTGACTCCTCCCTGATCACGCTTTGCACGTTCGGGCCAACCACGGAGTCGGCGGCACAGCGCCACTTGCGGCATACATAGCGCGTGGGAATAAACTGGGGAGTAATGGATTTGGTCTCAGTGCTGGTGAAGGTGTGCCGGAGGATGACGTCCAAAATTTCGGCAGGGAGAGAGTCGATGGTGGTGGTGGTGGTGTCGTTGTTGATCGAATCCATGGCGCACCACTTTGTTCTTCTCTGTGGCCCGCCCAGAAAATAGAAATAGAAAAATATTTCCTCACACCTTCTTTCTTCATTTATTAAATTTGGGCCAATCACCGGTCAGGGGTGGTCAGCAAACTCAAATGTACTCTGCCACAGGTCAAGCCAAGTCCTCAACAGGAGGATACCAGTGGGCCATTATGAACGCTTCCCGGCACGTCGATTCGTCCCACGGGCAGCCGTTGGCGCGTAACCACTCAAGCACGTCGGGGCGGCCTCCCTCGGCCGCACTTTCGCAAGTGGTTTCATCCCACGGCAAGTTGTTTGCATGCGCCCACTTGAGCACGTCCAAGTGGCCTTCCCCGGCCGCGTGAGTGCAGGTGGCCTCGTTCCACGGGCAGCCGTTGGCGCACGCCCACTGGCGCACATTGAGGTGGCCTCTCTCAGCCGCCGCGCGGCATGTCCCCTCATCCCACGGGCAGTCGCAGGCGCTGGCGCGTGCCCACTGAAGTACATCAAGGTGGCCTCCCTCAGCCGCCGCACGGCATGTCCCCTCTCCCACGGGCAGTCGTTGAACCACCCACGGAGTCGGCAACACGACGCCACTCGTGGCAAACAGAGCGTGTGGGAATAAACTGGGGGGTAATGGATTTGGTCTCAGTGCAGATGAAGGGGTGTTGGAGGATGACGTCCAAAATTTTGGCAGGGAGAGAGTCGATAGTGGTGTTGTTGCTAATCAAATCCATGGCGCATCAATTTGTTCTTCTTCTCCGTGGTAGTCAAGAAAAGTTAAGAAAATGAAAATCAAGTCAGGAAAAGAATAAGAAATCAGAAGAAAAAAGCACAACGGTACACACACAAGTTGGAGAGGTACGGCTTTGGTGTGGAAAGGAAACGTGGCCAATTCTCTTAAGAGACACACTTTATTTGTGCAGCGCTGCACGCTCAAGGTTGAGTCTGCGCCGGCTCTTCCCTCACCCACCCTCCACCATCTCCTGAGTCTGAATCCACCCCACCACGTCCTCATGGCACATTCCACGGGCAGCCGTTGGCGCGCGCCCACTGGAGCACGTCCAGGCGACCCATCTCGGCTGCGTAGGCGCAGGTCCGCTCATCCCACGGGCAGCTGTTGGCACGTGCCCACTGGAGCACCTCCAGGTGACCTGCTTTGGCTGCATTGCTGCATGTCGTCTCATCCCACGGGCAGCTGTTGGCACGCGCCCACTGGAGCACCTCCAGGTGACCTCTCTCGGCTGCATTGCTGCATGTCGTCTTATCCCACAGGCAGCCGTTGGCACGCGCCCACTGGAGCATGTCCAAGTGGCCTGCCCAGGCTGCATTGCTGCATGTTGTCTCATCCCACGGGCAGCTGTTGAGGCGTGCCCACTGGAGCACATTGAGATGGCCTCTATTGGCCGCATGGCTGCAGGTTTCTTCATCTGCTGGGAAGCCAACTTCTTTGTGCAACCAGATGAGCACAGTTGTGTGGTTTTTCCAGGCCGCTCGCTTGTAGATATCCTCAATGAAGGATTGGCCCCAGGTCCTCGATGCTTTCACAAAGACCCACTGTAGCACCTCCAGATCGCCTTCCAGAGCCGCTCCAAAGCAGAACTTGTTGAGCATGTCGAGGTGGCCTCCCTCAGCCGCTACACTGCAGGTTGTCTTGTCCCACAGGCAACTGTTGGCGCATGCCCACTGAAGCACATCGAGGTGGCCTCCCCAGGCTGCCCAGACACAGGTTGCCTTGTCCCATGGGCAGCCTTTGGCACACGCCCACTGCAGCATGTCGAGGTGGCCTCTCGCGGCTGCTGCCTCGCTTGTGCGCTTGTCCCATGGGCATGGGTCCTGGCTGGTGCGCGCCCACTGAAGCACATCGAGGTGGCCTCCCCAGGCTGCCCTGACACATGTTGCCTTGTCCCATGGGCAGCTGTTGTCACGTGCCCACTGAAGCAGAGACAGGTGGCCTTCCTTAGCTGCCATGGCGCAGAGTTGAGATGTGTTATACTTGATTGTTTTTAGCAACTTCTCTTCCTTTAGCTGGTCACTCATGTTCTTGAGGCAGAGGGTTTTCACCACAGCATCAGCTTGATTGTGCCACTCGTAACACACTGTGCGCACAGGGATAAACTGAGGGGAGATGCAGGCGTGTTTGAGGATGTTGTTTTTGAGGATGAAGGTGAAGATGAGTGTTCTGAGTTCAATGGGGAGAGAGTCAAATACGAGCTCATTGTGCATATCCATCCAGTGGCACTTGTGAGTTGCTCCAACTTTTCTTTTGCTTCTCTGGCGTGCCTGGCCTTCCTTAACAACCATTGGCCAGCCAGAAATTGTCGGGGAAAAGACAGTGACTGCAAGAAGCACCCCTTTTATTTTGGCGCAAACCGGAAATGGTCAGGAAATGAATAAGAAATCAGAAGAAAAGCACAACGGTAAACACGCGACAGAGCACCACGCGGCAAGCAGCGAGTGACCTCGGCCCCGCGCACATGGACGCTAGCAATGCTGTTACTGCCGCATCTCCAATCACCATGGAAACTTTGCCCCTCGAAATGTTGGTCTACATCTTCCGACACACCTTCATCGTCATCAAGACCACCGAACCCCATGTAAAAAAATATGGAGGACAGCTATCCATCAATCCTCTCTTGATCTCTGCGCGCCATGTGTGTCACAAGTGGCGCAATGCCACCGACCTCGTCATCGAAGGCCACCCAAACGTGCAAAGAATGATCGGGAAGAAGTCACGTCGGTTGTGCGCGCGTGCCGCTCAGCACGGTCACCTCAGTCTTGTTGAGTGGGCCCGTGGACAAGACCCTCCATTCTTCTGGGACGAGCAGACCTGTGCGGCGGCGGCCAAGGGAGGCCTTCTCAACGTGCTCCAGTGGGCGCGTGGCCAAGACCCTCCATGCCCGTGGGACGAGAACACCTGCAGCGCAGCAGCCGAGGGAGGCCATCTCGATGTACTCCAGTGGGCCCGCGACAACGGCTGCCCATGGGACAAATACACCTGTGCGGGAGCCGCCAAGGGAGGCCATCTCGACGTGCTCCAATGGGCCCGCGCCAATGGCTGCCCGTGGGACTGTTTTACCTACGAGGGTGCTGCGATGAACGGTCATTTGGAGGTGCTCCAGTGGGCACACGCCAACGGATGCCCCAAGAACTCTGGGAGTGCGTACGCTCAGGTCAGGCGGACCGCTGCAGCATATGGCCACCTGGAGGTGCTCCAGTGGGCGCACGACAACAAAATCGACGGGACGCCTACATCGCCGCTTGCCCTCGTAATGAACACGGACGAGGTGAGCATTTGTTCCGACGCGGCCATGGGAGGCCACCTCGAAGTGCTCTCGTGGTGGGTTCATGTCAAAGGGTGGAACGAGCGCAGAAATATCTTAGCACTGATCTGCGCAGCGGCAGCCGAGGGAGGCCATCTCAACATACTCGAGTGGGCACACGAAAACGGCTGTCCCTGTAATCCGAGTACCTGCGCTGGTGCAGCCGGAAGAGGCCGCCTGGCCATACTTCAATGGGCACGGTCGCACGACGCACCGTGGGACGAGACGACCTGCATCGAAGCCGCCCGGGGCGGCCACTTGGACGTGCTCCGGTGGGCCCGCGCCAACGGCTGCCTGTGGAACGCGAGGAAGTGTTCCCTTGAGGCCGGATCTAAAGGGCATCATCAGATAGTGTCATGGATCAAAAGTGAGACTAGTAAATAAATCTGGTAAATGTGGGTGAAATGTGATATCTCATACATTTTGAATCATGTAACAATTGAGTGACAGGAGGGGGGCCATTGTGGTATATGTGTGTGGGTCTGAGGAGATCGTAGTGTACTCTCATGTCTGTGGTGATTTATTGTGTGGCCACATCATCCAAGCATGATCATTGTGTGATGTGGTGGTCGTTGTGTCCTTCTGTAAGTGTCGCACGCCGCGGATTGGTAAGACGTGGTGGTTGATATGGTGTGTAGCCAACCTGCCTATGGCAGGGTAACGAGGTGTCCCAGTATGATACGTAGCACTTCAACCCCCATATCATATTGTTATGTATAATGCCATCGTCATGACATGAAAAATGAGTGAGAATTTTTGTTTTTTTATTGTGTGACATCATCATCATGGTCAGAGTCGGAGGCCGTATCAAGGTCAGAGTCAGAGTCGTCATGATACTTATTGGTTGATGTGATCCATTGTGTCCTACACTTTTGGCCGCGCGCAGACATTCACTTTTGTGCCATGGACATTTGTTAGCACGGAGCCACTGAAGTATGTGAAGATGTCCTATGTTGTTTCGTCCCATGGGCAGCCATTGGCATACGCCCATTTGAGAACGGCAAGGTGTCCACATCAAGCAGCATTTGTACAAGTCATCCTGCTCCACAGGCAGCCGTGGGCGCGCCCATTTGAGGACGTCGAGTGTTCTCCACGTGTGGCATACGCGCAAGTTGTTCCGTCCCATGGACATCCACTGGCGTGTAGCCACTGGAGCACTTTCAGATGTCTGTTGCGGGTGGCTACCGTGCACGACCACTCGTCCCATGGGCAGCCGTGGGCGCGTAGCCACTTGAGCGTGTCGAGATGACTACCTCCAGCAGCGTTGGTGCATGCGCTCTCGAACAGTGGTGCACCGTTTTTGCGTGCCCACTGAATGAGGGGCAGGCCAATGTGTTTAATCTGTGCACACACTTCAATCATGTTGCTTTCAAGGTGTTGGGATGTGATGTGTTTTGCGATGTCTTTCCACAGGTGACGAATGGGCATGACGTGATGCTGGATGTGGTAGATGGATGACCCTCTTCTAGATGATAAGATATTTAAGTATGATGTGCCCAGTCCTTCTGGTAGTACATGTTGTATTCCTGTATTGGTCAAGGGTGCTGTTGTCTCGATATCCATGTTCATCATGTGGTCTCCTTTGTGTGTGTGTGTGTGTCTATCAATATAAGACGTTGTTTGTGTAATGAGTGCAATTGGGTGATAATTTTCTGTCGCCCTTAACCATGTACATCTCTTCACTCAATGGCCGCCTATTCTCATGACCCACTGATGCGCGTTGAAGTGGACTTCACTGGTTTCTTCCTCCCATGGGTCGTGATCCTCATGATATCAACACAAAGACAACAAAAAAAAGGCGGTTCAGCGTCAACTGCAAAAAATTCTTTGTTGTGGGCGGAGTAAGATGACAGCTGCATTTGTTATGGTGTCCTCTGTTGTGTTACGAGAGAATTTGGTGCCTTCTCTTGTGCTTTGCTACTGTGGCGTTTGCTAAGTGTGCCTCACATTTGAGACAGGTCCACTCATCCCACGGGCAGCCGTTGGCGCGTGCCCACTGGAGCACATCGTCATGGCCTCCTAGTGCCGCGCTTTCGCAGGTCTGCTTATCCCATGGGCAGCCATTGGCATGTGCCCACTGGAGCACGTTGAGATGGCCTCCCTCAGCCGCTGCGCTGCAGGTGTCTTCGTCCCATGGGCAGCTGTTGGCGCGGGCCCACTGGAGCACGTTGAGATGGCTCCCCAGGCTGCCATGGCGCAGGTTGTCTTGTCCAATGTAAACCCATTGGCAAGCAACCACTGGAGCACATCGAGGTGCCCGCCACGGGAGGCCATGTCAAAGGTCTCTATATCCCAGGGGCAGCCATTATCATAGGCCCACTGGAGCATTTTGAGATGACCTCCCTTGGCCGCCTCTTCACAGATCGTCTTGTCCCATGGGCAGCCATTATCATAGGCCCACTGGAGTACGTCAAGATGGCCTCCTGTGGCTGCGTAGTTACAGGTATGCCAGTCCCATGGACATCCATTGGCGTGCGCCCACTGGAGCATTTCGAGATGACCTCCGTTGGCGGCCTGTTCACAAGTCGCCATGTCCCATGGGCAACCATTGGTGCATGCCCACTGTAGCACAGCCAGATGGCCGCCCTCGGCCGCTGCGCTGCAGGTCCACTCGTTCCATGGACAGCCGTTGGCACGGAGCCACTGGAGCACGTCGAGGTGGCCTCCCCTGGCTGCTGCGTAGCAGGTCGCCTCATCCCAAGGGCAACCGTTGGCACGCGCCCACTGGAGTACGTTGAGATGGCCTCCCTCAGCCGCCTGGCCGCAGGTCTCCTTGTTCCAGGGGCAGCCATTGGCATGCAGCCACTGGACCACGTTCAAGTGACCGCGCGCGGCCGCTGCTTGGCAGGTGCGTCCACCCCACGGCGCGCCGTTGGCGTGGGTCCACTGGAGCACGTTGAGGTGACCTCCCTTGGCTGCTGCTGTACAGGTGTCCTCGTCCCACGGGCAGCCGTTGGCGCGCGCCCACTGCAGAATCTCCAGGTGGCCTCCTGCTGCTGCCTCCACGCAGGTGTCCTCGTTCCACGGACAGCTGTTGGCGCGCGCCCACTGCAGTATCTCCAGGTGGCCTCCCGCAGCCGCTTGCGAGCAGGTTTGCTCATCCCACGGGCAGCCATTGGCGCGCGCCCACTTGATAAGACCGAGGTGGCCCCGACGAGCAGCGTGTGTGTTGAGTCGGCGCGCCTTCTTCCTAATTGATCCTTGTACAGTCTTGCTGGTGTGTACTCTCGGATGAGAAGTCTTGTTCTGAGCATAGCTGCTGCTTACCACATCGTCGGCAGCATTGCGCCAGTTGGAGCATACCTGGCGCACAGAGATCCACTGAGCGTCAATGGATTTGTAGCATCCAACAATATTTCCTCTGGTTTTGTTGACCACGAAGGTATGTGTGAAGATGGCCTGCAAGACTTCGGGGGGAAGAGTCTCAATGGTGGTCGGGAGAAACACAGCAGTAACGGTGTCGTTGTTGCTAGAATCCATGCGTGCGTGGCTGAGGTTGGCGTCCGCAAGAAGCACCCCTTTATTTTGGCGCAAACCGGAAATGGTCAGGAAATGAATAAGAAATCAGAAGAAAAGCACAACGGTAAACACGCGACAGAGCACCACGCGGCAAGCAGCGAGTAACCTCGGCCCCGTGCACATGGACTCTAGCAGCGTCGTTACTGCCGCATCTTTCTTGGCTCCAACCATGGAAGATCTGCCCACTGAAATCTTGGTCTACATCTTCCGGCACACCTTTATCACCACCAAGACCAACAGAGTAAATCTATCCATCGATCCTCAATTGATCTCCGTGCGCCGTGTGTGTCACAAGTGGCGCGATGCCGCCGACCTCGTCGTCAAAGGCCACCCAAACGTGCATAGAATGACCATGAAGAAGTCACATCGGTTGTGCGCGCATGCTGCTCGTCATGGCCACCTCAATCTTGTCAAGTGGGCCCACTCCAACGCGTGCCCTTGTCAGGAAGGAATTCGCGATGTTTGCGCCGAGGCGGCCAGAGGCGGCCATCTCGACGTGCTCCAGTGGGCGCGTCGCCAAGTCCCTCCATTCCCGTGGGACAAGCAGACCTGTGCGGAGGCCGCCAAGGGAGGCCATCTCGACGTACTCCAGTGGGCCTGCGCCAACGGCTGCCCATGGGATCAACGTACCTGTGCTGGAGCCGCTAAGGGAGGCCACCTCGACGTACTCCGGTGGGCGCGCGCCAACGGCTGCCCGTGGGACGGTGATATCCTCCAGTGGTTCATCGACAACGACACACCGTGGGAAGGAGACACATGTGCGGAAGCCGCCAAGGGAGGCCATCTCGACGTACTCCAGTGGGCCCGCGCCAACGGCTGCCCATGGGATCAACATACCTGTGCGGGAGCCGCTGAGGGAGGCCATCTCAATATACTCCAGTGGGCCCGCGCCAATGGCGCAGGGTGGGCCGAAGACACATGTGCGGGAGCCGCCAAGGGGGGCCATCTCAACATACTCCAATGGGCCCGCGCCAATGGCTGCCCGTGGGACCTTTTCACCTACAAGGGTGCTGCGATGAACGGTCACTTGGAGGTGCTCCAGTGGGCGCACGCCCACGGCTGCCCATTGGACGAGACTGTCGATGTTTATGGACTACGACACGCTGAGGTCAGGCGGATTGCTGCAGCAAATGGTCACCTGAAGGTGCTCCAGTGGGCACACACCAACAACATCGACAGGACGCTTCCATCCTCCCTGAGCGGCACGGACGAGATTGACATTTGCTACGACGCGTCTGTGGGAGGCCACTTCGAAGTGCTACTGTGGTGGTGGGACAAGGCCGGAGGGCGCAGAACTAGCGATATCCTAGCAGCTATCTGTGCAGGAGCAGCCGCAGGAGGCCATATTAAGATACTCGCGTGGGCACACCAAAACGGCTCTCCCTGTTTTGCGAATACTTGCGCCAGAGCAGCCAAAAGAGGCCGCCTGAACACACTTAAGTGGCTACGCACCAACGGCTGGCCGTGGGACGCAACGACTTGCCGTGATGCGGCGTCGGGAGGCCATCTCAAAGTGCTCCAGTGGGCACGCGCCAAAGGCTGCCCGTGGGATGGGACGACATACCAGGCAGCGGCCGAGGGAGGCCACCTCAACGTGCTCAAGTGGGCCCACGCCAACGGCTGCCCATGGAATGAACAGACCAGGACGATGTGTATGTTTTTGTGTGCCACTACTTGGCCTTCTACGCCGGAGGCCATTGGGACGTGGCTAAGCCAAACCGACACCAAAGAATAAAGAAAGTCAGCATAAACCGCGAGGCACCGCGCTTGATTCTTTTCGAACCAACATAGAATAGTCGCCCATGAGATGGACCGTGCCCGCAGATGAATATCTGACAGGTAAGATTTGTTTTTGCATGCTGTACGTTTCTTTGCATTATTGTCCACAGTGTGAATGGGTTTGTGTGCTTCAGAAAGTGGGATTTTTTCAGGCGTGAAATCTCAGGTGTGTGAATAGGGCCCAGGTATTTCTACCCAGGTATTGTGGCATCAGATCTTAGCTGTTTGGTGTCTGGTGTGTATATGTATGGAAATCATGGTAGGTGGTGAAATCCAGAAATCATGATGTCTGGTGATATGTGTCTGTAATTTGGCCAGTACACAATATCAGACATGCATTCACTTTATGATGATTGCATGTGCATGTATGATGCCTTGATGCATGTATGAAAAGTGAAAAATCTTGCAGTCCAAGATGTGGATGATCTTGTCCCAAAGAGAGAGTGTATACACAAGATTTTTTTGCGTATTGTCTGTGGTATACACGGATTCCTCTCCCTCTGGAGTGTGTACGGGCAGGGTGCTGGCTGGTAATGCTTGGTGTAATTTTCTGAGCATGAGATGTCAGTAATGGGTGTGCGTGTTCTATGTACATGCGTGAGGTGTATCTGTTGTGCGAGGAGGAGGAATGAAAGAAAGTGGGCACATGATACCAGGACATTCAACAATGCACTGTATCGCTCAGCCCATAATTAGGGTTATATTGAGACCCTCATGCAAAAAAATTGCACATGGGATATGCTATCAACACACACACACACACACCTTAATATCGCATCACCAACATCATCTCATGCTGCAAAAAAATACACGGAGCGATGGCCACCAACTGGCTGGACCATCACTTAGTCCCTACAACAAAAAAATTACACCTCTCCCCCTCTAAAAGGCATCCTTGATTAAAAAAAATATCTTGTTGTTTTTTGGACAACAATTGTTCTCTATGCTCTAATGTATACCTCTTTACTGGGTGCGTGCCCACTCAAGTATATCGCCAGCATAATTGATGGGGTAGTGTGTGCGTCTCTGAGAGTGCAGATATCTGCAATGTCTTCCACAAATGGCACATCATGCGAATGGGTATGACGTGGTGGGTGTGCCTTGGGCATGGAATTTCTGACTTTGTTGGTGATGTGATGGTGGCCACAATATTCAGCATCTTGGGTGCACATAAAAAATTGGTGTTAGCGGGGTTTAATGATCCGGTGCGTTAACGCGTAGGTGCCTTTGTATAGTATTTCGGGTGGTATGTGTGGTATTCCCGTGTCTGTCATGGTTGGTGGTGCTGTTGTTGTGTCGATTTCCATGTTCATCATATGTTGTCCATTGTGTGTGTGTGTGGCGGAAGTCTGTCTATTGGTCCATCGGTGGTGCTTATGGGTATGGAATTTCTGGCGCCAGATTTAAATTGTCTGTCGCTTCTGTAGAGAATCTCGACCATGAGTGTGATGAGATGTGGAAGTAGCGATGAGAAGTAATGGTGGTGTGCGCGTAACGTATCTATCTCTCTTCTTTGTGTGCATTTTTTTGTTGGCATCTCCCAATGATGGTGAGAAAAAGAAGACTGTTGGGTGATGACAATCTCTATGCGAATTGAATTTGCCTACTATGTGTGTATGAAAAAGTGTTGACAGAGAACAGATATTCTTATTTCTGGTGTCACGCGTGGTGGTGGAATTACATTGTCTGGTGTGTGTGTCAGGTGTAGAAATTGTGATGTGTGGAGAAATCATGGTGTATATGTCGTGACATCTTGAAATCATGGCGTGCTGTAGAAACCAAAAGATGATGGTGTGTGACGTAGAAATCACGATGTCTGATGTATATATGGTGAACCCAAGAAATCATGGTGTCTGTAGAAATCATGGTGTGATTTGTCTTTTGAAACAATAGTGTATAGAAAGCATGGTGTCCAACGTCTTTGTTGTGACATATTAGGGTTAGGGTTAGGGTTAGGGTTAGGGTTAGGTTAGGGTTAGGGTTAGGGTTAGGGTTAGGGTTA
>NAVB01001797.1:0-15290 GCA_002179805.1 Acanthamoeba lenticulata | reverse complement strand
ATCACTCAACAAACAGACGAGGAAGGTTCATTCATTGCCGTACCCGCAGGCTCAGCCCAACGACATGTACACATCACCTCCCAGGAGGCTTGACAATCTAACAATTGGCTCATGCTAGTTTGTTTGCTTGTTTGTGCGTCGTTGCAGGGAGCTTTCCGAAGATGTCATCAGTCTGGCCTACCGCCTGGGCAAGAAGATCTATCATATTGACAGTAACGTCCCTCTGCGCCCTTCTCCTCATTTCTGGTCGTCTTCTTAACTTCTCCCCTTTTTCGCGCAGAGTTCGCGCCGTGGCTCGAGAAGCATTGCTCGCCCTTTGGGTCCTCGTCGTCAACCAGTCCCCGCTATGGCACGCCGCGGCGAGGGAATGAATCTGCACACACGACTGCCGAGTCGCCCATCGGTTCTCCGCAAGCCCCACGTACGTCGCGCACACCACCAACTCATGGTGTCCAACCCGAGGGAGACACACGAAACTTATCGCGACATGCACATGCAGGGCAAATGGCCGCGGGCTGCTACGCGATGGCGCCGGGGCCGTCGTGGCCTGTCAAGCCGGTGGACGCGCCGCACGCAACCACTGGCGGGGTCATGCTCGCGCCTATTGTGCCTTCTCTGTCCTTTGCCTCTGGTTTCTCGGGCTCGGCCTCGCTCGCCACCCCGAGCTCGACCGCGACGGCTGCGCCTGTGCCCACGACGACCACCACGACTACGACCACGGCCAAGCCGGCTTCGCCCACCTCGGTGCCGTCGTTCACCGCGCCCTACCTCATGGTCGAGGACCTCAAGGTCCGTCCGGCGCGGACACTGTGCGGCGCCAGCTGGCTCCAGGCCTTTGTCTGATCCTGTGGGTTTGTGTGTTGTGTCGTGTCGTGTTGTGTTTTTGTTTGTTTCAACAACTTACAGGGACAGTTCAAAACCATGTACAAAGAGTTTCCGTTCGACTCGTACGGCTGCTCTACGGTGCCGTTCCTCAACCTGGACGCGCCACCCGGCTGCTCGCCCTTTCTCGACGCCGAGACGATCCGGAAGCACAAGGTCCGTCCCTCTTTCTGCCGATTCGAAAGGGCTTGGGTGCAGGCGGTGTGCTGACCTTGGATGACAACGTGTACATGCGCGCTCGTCTGCAGGAAATGCAACGGCAGTACCAACAGAAGCTGGAGATGCGGAAACGCGAGAAACCCGTCACCCCACGCCCCAAGCGGCCGACTTCTGGTGCGTCGTCATTGTCATCGTCAGAACCCACAGTTGGTTTTCCTGCTGCCGAGAGGTGTGGCTGACCTCATACGCTTTCACAGCGCCACTCACGCGACGAGACCTGAGGCGGCCGACGCCGCGAGAGCGGTCGCCACCGCCGCAGGCACCAGAGTCCACGACGGCGGTCGTGGAGATGTGGGAGGGTGAGGACGGGGGCGGCATGAACGACTCGTCGCTCCAGGTGCCGCACCCCTACCGCCCGCAGATGATCGCTCCGGTGTTGTCCACCGCTGCGTCGCTGCTGCCCTACTCGCTCTCCTCCACCACGACAACGGCGGCAAATGCCGCCACGGCCGCTTCGTCCTACCAGCAGCGCCGCCTGGCACCGCCACCGACCGCCATGTCGACGTCGTCACCGCCGGCCTACCCGTCGGCGGCCTTCCTGTCGCCGCTGGCCGCTGGTCCCCCGCCATCCTTTGGCGCGGTGGGCACCCCGCGGCCGGCGACGACGGCTTCATCGTCAGCGTCGTCTTCGGCCGCCGGTGTGTCGCCGCGGCATGCCGGGCGCCAGCACGCCCACTCGTCGTCCCTGCTCGCGCGGGCCCACTACCCGCCACCCGACCACCGGCCGCGACACAGCAAGTCCCTCAGTCTCTCGGCGCCCTGCTTTTCGGTACGGCCACGCCTTTTGTGTGGTCCTTTCGTGTCGCCTGCGACTGACCTGGTGGTGGTCTGTTGTGTCGTTCTTCTGCTTTTGTAGAAGGCTGATAGCAGCAGCGGTCGGGCGGACACGATGCAATCGCCGAGTGAGGAGATGGAGGACGACGTCGTGTGCCTCCAGTACGGTATTCGTGGCCCATCCCGTCCACCAGCTCTGTAGGGACGAGCGAGAGAGGAAAGACCAGACGAAAGGTCATCCGGCCAGTCAGCAACCCAGCCCAGAAGCGAGAGTTTTGGGGGGGGGGGCTGTATGGTACCAAACTCGACGTGGTGGCCGGCCTCCTTGAACACGCTCTGGGCGGCCTCGGCGTAGACCTGCATCCGGTCGGCCGAGCCGACCACGATCAACAGCGGCGTCTTGGCCTCGGTTCCATCCACAGGCGGGTTGTGCCCCTCCACGTATCTGTGTGTGAGTGCGCGCGCGCTCGCGAGCGGGATGAGTGAGCTCACCGCCTCCCTTTCCGCCACGGCCCTGGAAGAGGAGAGGAGACACCACGCACCCGCCCATGTAGATGCACGCCGCGGCAAACGTGACGTGCGGGTCGAGCAGGAGGGCGGAGAGGAAGATGCCGCCGTTGCTGAGCCCGATGGTGTAGACCTGGTCCTCCTTCACCACTCGCCCGTAGTCCTTCATGATGTCCTTGATGACTTCCTGCAACGTGTCATGCTCGTATGAGGTCGTCTTCAACCAATCAATCCATCATTGCAGGGACACGCACGCGCACGTAGATGACGTCCTCGACGCCGGCCAAGTTCCACCCGGTGCGCCCGCCCCACATGTCAAAGAAGCCCAGGGACTGGGGGAAGGCGACGATGAACTTGTCCCTCTCCGCCCGCTGGATCCAGCTCGTCTCGTTCAGGGCCGTGTACCAGCTCGTCCTGTTCGTGTGGTGTCGTGTGGTGTGCGCTCGCACGTTGGCTTGCCGGCCAAGCACCAACACAAGGAGGTGGCACACATGAGTGGCGCACCGGGTCATGCCGTGGAAGCAGAGGAGAAGCGGGACGCGCTCGAGGTCGCCGTTCGCTCGGTCGTTCTGCTCGAGGAGGCGCCGCACAGAGGCCGGTACGTGGAGGACGTAGCTCCTGTTGCGGGCTCGGCGCACGGGGATCCCGTTACCCAGTCCGATGCTGCCCTCCTTGGCGCCGTCCACGGTTTCATCCACCACGAGGAGGCGCTCGTAGGTGTCTTCGTTGAGGCGGAAGCCCGGGCCCGGGGGTGAGCCGACCAGTCCGTCCGGCTCCTGAGGATGTGGCTCCTCTTCCTCGTCCCCTTCCTGCTGCGGTTGCTGAGGCGGCTGTTGGTCATGTTCTGTGCTGCTTCGTTGCGCCAGGGGCTGGATGCGGTACGAAGCGGTGTACTGGATGTAGTAGACGAACAGGAGGCCGAGGGTGGCCGCCCCCAGCACCGCCAAGGCGACCAGGCGGCGACGCGCCGCTTTTAAGTCCACCTTGGCCCGCACGCGGTCTACCGCCGCACTCAGTGGTCGCCGGTCGTCCATCCCGCGCTTCCTGTTGTGGACAGCCGTGCTGGATCCTTCCAAGTCCATCCACCTTGGCCGTTTGTCATTTTCTCTGCCCTTTTCTCTAGTTGCAACAGGCGCTTTTCTTTTGCCGGGCCAGTCGGACAGAAGCTTGCTTGTGGCGCAACGATCAAGTAGAAGCCTCTTTTGCCGTTTGATTGCCACGACACGTTACGCAACGTTGAGAGATATTGGCAAGCACACCCCATAAATCACACATTTTTTGGTACTTTGAATGCAAAGCAGTTGAGCATTTGGAGATCTTCTTTTGTTAAGCGATTCATTTGCAGGTGCCCTCGAATGGAGAGCGAGTTTCATCAAAACACAACAAACCCTCCCACGTCGGAGGGGCCTGAGGTTTCAAAGGACAATGCCGTTGGCGAAGATGGCGAAGAGGAAGTCGGGGACGCCACGCGCGACGCCAAGCTGCTAGACGACCTCTCCGCGCGGCTCCAACGCCTGTGGCAGGCGGAGAAGGACCTGAGCGAGCTCAAGCGCAGCCACCGCGCGCTGGCCGCGGCCAAGCAGGCGGTCCAGCAGCAGCTGCAGCAGTGGACCGACAAGGCCACGCGGCTGGAGGAAGCGCTGGCGCAAAGCGAGGCCGAGCGAGAGGCGTGGGAGGCCAAGCACGCGGCCGAGCGGGCCGAGAAGGAGCGGGAGAGCAGCGCCAAGGACGAGTGGCGCGCCAAGTACGAAAAGAGCGAAGAAGAGCGAAGCGAAGAGAAAAGCGAAGCCGAGCGGCAACGGCGGGAGCTCGAGGCGGCCAAGGCCGCGGTGGAAGCTGAAAGGGACGACTGGGCGCGCCGGCACGGCGAGAGCGAGGCGGCCCGCGCGCAGGAAAAGGGCGAGAAGGAGGAGTGGATGCGGCGACACGAGGAGACCAGCCGCGCGCGCGACGCCGAGGAGAAGGAGCGCGCGCGGTGGGCCTCGGCCTACGAGGTCCTGAAGGAGGAGAAGGAGCGGGACGAGCGCGAGTGGGCGCGCAAGGACAAGGAGGCCGAGGAGGCCATCCGCGAAACGCGCGAGCAGTTGGGCAGCTGGCGCAAGGCCTGCGAGAAGGAGCAGGAAGAGAAGGCCGCCGCGCAGGCCGAGCGCGACGAGTGGCGCGCCAAGTACGAGCGGAGCGAGGAGGAGCGGCGGCAAACCGAACGGGAGTCGGCCGAGCGGCTGCGGGCCGAGGAGGAGGCACGACGCGGGGTCGAGGCCCAGCGCGACGAGTGGGAGCGGCGCGCGCACGCCGAGGAGACGGCCAAGCAGACCGAGGAGGCGGCCAAGCGCGGCGTGCAGGCCCAGCTCGACGCCGCGCTCGCGAGCAAGGCCGCGCTCGAGGAGACCCAGCGCGGGCTCGAGGCCGACGTGGCGCGTCTCGAGCGCGAAAAGGCAGACGTCGAAAGCCAGCGCGCGCAGGTCGAGCAGGCCAAAGCCGAGGCTCAGGCGCGGGCCGAGAGCGAACAGGCGGCGTTGCAGCAGCGCATCGACGTGCTGGCCCAGGAGAAGCAGAAGCTAGAACGCGCGCTGGAGGACCTGGGCGAGGAGCGCGACACTATGCAGCGCGTCGGTGAGAGCCTCCAGAAGGAGAAGGACCGCGAACGCGAGGCCAACGAGCAGCTCGCTCAGCAGCTCAAGACCGCCGCCGAGCACGTGGCCGGCCTCGAGCGTTCACTCGGGGAGGAGAAGGCCCGTAACAAGGAGCTCTCCGACAACGTGGAGGGCCTCGAGAAAAAGCTCACCGAGATCGTGCTCAACATCCACAACCTCTCGGCCGACGAGATGGCCCAGCGCAAGCAGGAGGAAGAGGAGCGCCGCAAGTCCCGCGACGTTCGACGGCTCGAGCTCAACCAGCATCGCGACGACAGCGACAGCCTCGCCTCCTCCACGTCGGGCTTCTTGTGGGGCTGGTACCAACAAAAGTCCCCCCGGGGCAAGGCTCCCGCCGGTGCCATGCCCCCACCCTCTGCACCGCCGCACCCGGCCAAGCCCTGAAGAAGAGCAGAACTTCGGTGGACCGCCAGAGGTTCAACAGGTTCCTGCAGGAACTTAAGTGGTGGAGGCCAACCGCGGACCATTCACGTGCGCGCGCCATGAGCAAAAGGATGTTTATTTTCATGAGGGAGGCGCCCTCTCCGCTCGCCGGCTTGAGCGTAATACAAGATGTTGTTCCGCCCTTTCCGGCCGTGGCATGAGCGCAGGGCCTGGTGGAGTTGACGACGCAACTGCCCTCGTCGTCGTAGTCGTTGTCGTCGATGATGGCCGCCATGTGGGAGGAGGGGTAGCTGTTGTTGAACAAGCGGGCTGCCCGGCTCGTCTCACCCTCGGTGGTGACGCCCCCGTCGTGCAGGAGGTCGCCGCCCACGATGTCCACCCGCTGGACCACAAGTCCTGCTTGACGTGTGGCCCGTGCTCGCAGTTGGCCGGCCTCGTCGCTGGCCCGTTTCTCGCTCGCCTCAAGCTTGGTACGTCTCTTGGCTTCCTCCCTGGCCTCGGCCATGCGCAAAGCATCGGTGTGGGCCTGCTGCCGCAGCTCATCGAGCTGTGTCTGCAGTCGGCCGCCGACCTCCCCGCTGGCTTGCCGAAGCTCGTTGAGCTGTGCCTGCAGCTGACCGGCCTCGTCGCCGGCCTGCTTTTCGCTCGCCTCAAGCTTGGCGCGCCACTCGGCTTCCCCAGCGGCATCGGTGTGGGCCTGCTGCCGCAGCTCGTCGAGCTGAACCTGCAGCTGGCCAGCTGTCTCAGCGGCCAGCTTGGCGCGCCATTCAGCCTCCTCTGCTGCTCGAGCCGCGGCCTGTTCGTCGGTTGTCTGCAGCAGGGCCTTGGCATGGGCGGCCTGCTGCTGGAGCAGCTCGTCGAGTTGGGCCCGCAGTTGGCCGGCCTCGTCCTGGGCCTGCTTCTCGCGCGCCTCGATCTTGGCGCGCCACTCGGCCTCAGCAGCCTCGGCCTGAGCCACAACTTGAGCCTCCCGTGCCTGTGCATCGGCCAGCCGACGCTCGACCTCCTGCGCCCGACGCTCGGCCTCGAGCGTGCACGCCGCCTGGTCCACTGCGACCTGTTCCAGCTTCTTGATGTGCGCCAGCATGGCAACGCGCGTCTGCTCAGCCTCGTCCTGCACCTGCTGCTCGGTAGTTCTGCGCAGGGCATCGGTTTGGGCCTGCTTCCGCAGCTCGTCGAGCTGGACCTGCAGCTGGCCAGCTGTCTCAGCGGCCTGTTTCTCGCTCGCGGCGAGCTTGGCGCGCCATTCAGCCTCCTCTGCTGCTCGAGCCGCGGCCTGTTCGTCGGTTGTCTGCAGCAGGGCCTTGGCATGGGCGGCCTGCTGCTGGAGCAGCTCGTCGAGTTGGGCCCGCAGTTGGCCGGCCTCGTCCCGGGCCTGCTTCTCGCGCGCCTCGATCTTGGCGTGCCACTTGGTCTCAGCAACCTCCCGTGCGTGTGTATCGGCCAGCCGACGCTCGACCTCACGCGCCCGACGCTCGGTCTCGGCAATCTGAGCCACAGCTTGAGCCTCCCGCGTTCGTGCATCTACCAGCTGACGCTCGACTTCGCGCACCCGACGCTCCGCCTCGGTCGCGCGGGCCGCCTGGTTTGCCGCGGCCTGTCCTAGCTCGTGCTCGCGGGCCTGGAGGCGGTCGGCCCAAGCGGCCTCGAGCTCATGCTCACGCGTGCGGGCAGCCTCGTCGACTGAGCGCATCCGCCTTTTGAGCTTCTTGACGTGGGCGAGCGTGGCAACGCACACCTGCTGGGCCTTGTCCCGCACTTGCTGCTCGGCCCTCCTGTGCAGTGCATCACTGTGGACCTGCTGACGCAGCTGGTTGAGTTGCATCTGTCGTTGGCCGGCCTCATCCCGGGCCTGCTTCTCGCTGGTCTCGAGCTTGGTGCGCCACTCGGCCTCAACTTGAGCAACGGCTTGAGCCACAGCATGAGCCTCCCGCGCGCGTGCATCGGCCAGCCGACGCTCGACCTCACGCGCCCGACGCTCGCTCTCAGCTTGAGCCACGGCTTGAGCCTTCTGCACATGGGCCACCTGGTCTGCCGCATGCACGAGCTCGGACAGCTGGGTGTTGAGCATGTCGATCCGGGCCTGCTTGGCCTTCAGCTTGCTCGAGAGCTCCTCAACCTGCTTCTGCAGCCGCATCGCCTCTGCCGCCGACGGACGACTGGCGCCGCCGTTGCTGCTGCTGCTGCTGGCGCCAAACAGAGAGGGCGGAGGCATGGCCGAGATGCGGCCGCTGGACCTAACGTCGCCGTTGTCATCGTCATCATCGTCATCATCGTCATCGCCAAAGTCGGGCAAGTCGTCGGCGATCTCGAGCGGACCGGAGCCGTCGACCTCGTCCCGACTGGAGGCCACTGGCCGGCGCGCGCCTGGTCTCCGCAGGGCCAGTGGGTTGATGGTGCTCCCTGATGGTGACGAGGCATCACAACACACAAACACACCAACGCCAGTCAGCACACGATCGTGCGAGCACGGGGCTGGGGCAAAGGGTGAGGCCACGTACCGATGGACTCTTGGAGGGTGGCGACCTTGCTGCCGCGACGAGGCCGGTTGGCGGCGGGCGCGGTAGCGACCAGCGGACCGCCAAACAGACCGCCAGTGGCGGACTTCTTGGCCGGTGCTGATGATGCGACCTCATGGCCAAAGATGTCGTCCGCCGGAGGAGCCACCGCGGGCATAATGGCCAGGGCCACCGTCGCGGTGGTGGTGGTGGTGGTGGCGGCCTTCATGTTCTTCAAATCCTCCTCTTGCTTGGCCCGAAGGGTGACGAGGAGTTGCTCCTTCTCGTGGAGCTTGTGAGCTAGGAGTGAGCGCTTGATGTAATAGTACACCGGCGGCAGGACATATTCTGGTTCAGGAACACCGACGAGCAGCTAATGATGATGATGTTGATGACGATGAGATTTGGATTAATTGAGGTTGAGATCGATTAAGCTTGAATTAAGTGGGGGCCAAAAGAGAGAGCGAGAGAGCGTCGTCGTACCACAACCGCCGCAGCCAGACAATTGTAGGAGTGCTTGAATAAACACTTGACATTCACAAACGCACCGTACAAACCAAAACCGATTGAGCACAGGAGAACAGCCGTCAATACTGTTCAGCACAATTTCCAATTTGAGACACAGAGAGAAAGAGAGAGAGAGAGAGAGATTAAATTAAATCAACCGTTAGTAAATTCAACCGTGTTTCTAAAAGCAGCAACGTTCGAAACGAAGTTGGCACATACCGAAACAAGGCTCGTCCTCGTGAAGCAGAGCACAAATTATGTCAATCACCGCTTGTATCAAAGCCGTGGTGAGTGCAACAAGAAAACCATTAAGCGACAATAAACCAAGGAGAGTAATCATCGTCATGAGTTGAGAGAGACACATCTTGGTGGTGGTGGTGTTGAAAAACGCTTGAGAGTACTTCGAAGTAGTAAGTAAGGTCTCGAGAGAGAGAGAGTGTCTTGAGAGAGTCTTGAGAGAGAGGTGTGAACACGGTCGAAGGTGGTAAGGGTACTGACTCTTTTCTCGAACCGTTGCGTTTGTACGAAGCGAATGTCGGCAAGAAACCCCGTTAAGGCAAGAGAAGGGAGTCGTCTGTGTGTTGACGGACGCCCGCCACATCCTTTTTGGGGGTCGACTGCATAAGTCGGAAGAACGGTGGTGCCGGATACGGCCTCTCTTTCTTTTTGGAATCTGTTGTTTGTGCGTGATTACAAAATGGGAGTGAACATGGACGGATATCCAGGCGCTTTGCCGCTGCATCCGTCAACTTCGTGTTCTCCTTGGGTCTCTTTTGCTGCAGTGGCGGCAACGGTCGCTGCTTCCCCACAGAGGTGAGACGATGAAGCCTAAGAAGACCTGCGCTCGAGCCCAGCAGACGCAATCGAAGCCACCCATTCGCGAGCCTCGCGCACCCTCGAGGAAGTCGGCACTCGGGACACAAGCTCGTAAAAACCAAAGCGCCATAACGTACGACTGATGCCTCAACAAATGCTAGCATCACGCCCCTACCAGAGTAGGACAACAAAGAATCTTTTCTTCGATTCATTAATCTCGTTGTCTCATTGTACACGGGTTCCTCCCTCGTGCGACGTTGTGTCGACGCTGGTGCGCACCGTGGCACGATGGTACCGCCCGTACCTGGGATAGTCGTGGTCACGCTGCTGGCCTTCGCTAACCCGTAGAGCTTGCGCTCTCGCGCGTAACAGCTACCAGCGAAGCAGCAGAAAAAGGGAAGGAAAAGGTAAAAGCATACAAGTTTGTTTTTCGTTGTGTGGAATCGAAGATCAAGATGTCGCTTTCGTTCCTCTTTGGCAAAACGATCAAACCAGAGGAGGTGGTCCGCAAATGGCAACGTGAGTTGCGCAAGGAGGAGCGCAACATCGAACGTTCCATTCGAGGTATTCTGCCTTCTACTTTTCCATTTCCATCTTTCCCTCACGCGTGGCCAGAGCTGGAGCGCGAAGAGCAAAAGGTCAAGCTCGAAATCAAACAGGTGGCGAAGCGAGGTGATCAAAAGTCAGCTCGCATCCTTGCCAGGCAGATCGTGCAGTCGCGCCAGGCCAAGGAGCGCATGTACAAGTCCAAGGCCGAGCTGCACTCCATTTCCCTCGCTCTCACGCACCAACTCGGTACCACGGCTTCCCCCCCACTTTCTTCGGCTCACGCCCTCCTGACGCTGGCCCGTTGTGATGAGCTCAGCTACGCTCAAGGTGTCGGGCGTATTGGCCAAGAGTGCTGCGGTGATGCAGTCCATGAACAACGTGATCAAGCTGCCTGTCATTCAGCAAACCATGATGAACATGGCGCGCGAGATGGAGAAGGTCAGAATCTCACCCAGGACTCTTTACACCTGCTTTTTCCCAACCCCCTCACAATCATTAACTCAAGACGTCTCACCTACCAACAGATGGGCCTTATCGAAGAGATCATGGACGACGCCCTCAACCTCGACGACGAAGAGGATGAGGCTCAGGAAGAGATTGACAAGGTGCGGCCACATTTCCAACAAGGCTACGGGATGAGGGTTTGGTTCTAACCTTATCTTCGTGCGTGTGTTGGCGTACTTTAGGTGCTGGACAGCATCTTGCTGGACATCAAGCCAGTTCCGGCGCGACCCGTGCCCGAAGCCGAAACGCCCGAGAACACACAGGAGGATGTCGACCTCCAGGCACGTCTTCGCGCCCTCTCCGCGGTCTGAGCACACCTGCAGGCCTCGGCGACCTTCCGACCTTTTTATTATTCCTTTTTTTTGTCTTTTCTTCCCGTTCATGTACAGCACACGCCACCACAATACTTTTGTAATGAACCTCTCCCGCTCACACGCGCTGTGGCACAACAACAAAGTACATACATGTATTAACATGAAGAAAAAGCACAAAAAATTTGGAATCAATTGATTGATGAGGGCTTTTTTAAGGCTTGCTCCGTCGGCGCTGGAACTCGACGTCGCCGCCGCTGGCGCTTCGGTGGGATGCCGAGTAGCCGTCATAGCCCCCACCATGGTGGCCGTAGTATTCGCCACCATAATATTCGTCGCTGTGGCCGTAGTCGTCGACTTGACCGTGCGGGCCAGAGTGGTAGTGCCCCTCGGCGTGACCAACGTCGTCAGACTGGACGGCCAGTTCGAGATCCTTGGCGTTGGCGGCCTCCTTGGTCGGCGCCGCAGTGTCCTTCGCTGTCGTGTCGAACATCTGCACGCCCACCACCAACCACAATAAGCTTGACGACGCCTTCAACTCCCTTCCTCTACTGGAAAGTGTAAAGGTGGGGGGGGGGACCTTGAAGTTGCCGACGATCATGCCGGCGAGCGCTTTAGCGGCTGGATGGTCTATGCTGTCCAAGTAGAGTTGTATGGAGACCGTCAATGGGACCTGCAGGGGTAGACCAAAACAACAACAACATAAGAATGCGTTCCAAACAAGATTGAGAGGAGTGCAGTACGGAGAGGATGGCGCCGATAATGCCCCAGATGGAGCCCCAGAAGAGGAGGCAGCAGATGACGGTGATGGGCGGGATGTCCATCACATCGCCCAGGATCTTGGGCTCCATCACCTGGCCCGTGATGAACTGTCGTGTGTATATGTGTGTGTATGGTGTGTGTTTCCCGTCAGGCACCAGTTTGGGTCGTGCACGAAGGAGGAGAAGGAGAAGGAAGAGGAACAGCTGTTGTCGAACCTGGACGACCGTGAGGACGACGGCGACGGCGAGGAGCTCCCACAGTTGGAAGTTCTCCTTGAAGATGACGAAAGGAAGGGGCAGAATGACGCCCAGCACGGAGCCAATGTTGGGGATGTAGTTGAGGATGCATGCCATGAGGCCGTTGAAGAGCGCCAGATCGACTCCAAAGACCACCAGCGTGAGCCAGGTCCCCACGCCCGTCAGCACCGAGATGATCGTGTGGATCTGCTCGCATTCCACGCGTGCTTTCAATATAACTGCGGGGCGCCAAAGGGCCAACACAAGGGCGAATCGAACAAGACGAAGGGAAGAACGTACGAGGATGTACTTGCGGATGCGGACATCGATGGCCGAACGCAGCGCCGACTTATTGGAGCCGTCGTAGTCGAGCAGCATGTACACAACGATCAACATCACCAGAGCCATCTGCGGTTTGGTGGACAGACCGAGAGAGAGAGAGAGAGAGCCCTCAGTTAGAGAAGAAGCAGGGGATGAATAAAGTTCGTAGGGGACGTGCCTGGGTGAGAATGTTGGAGAGATACGACGCGACGGTGACAGCGTAGTCGCTCAGGTTGACCTCGGGGATCATGGCCTCGATCTCAGCGCGCGTGTAGCCGTAGTCCTCGGCCACCTCGACAATGCGGTCCAGCAGCGCGTTGGCGCGCTCCTTGTACGTGTCTGTTGCGGTGAAGTCCGTTTGTGAGCGCACAGTTCGAGCCGGAGGAATGTGTAGAACGTTTGTACTGTACCGATGTTGTCGACGACGTCGGCGATGGTGACGCTGATGATGAGGCCTAGGGCGATAAAGGCGATGACGAGCAGAATGAGGACCAAGATCACCGCCAGCCAGCGAGGCAATCGGCAGCGGACCTTGCACAGTGGGAAGGCCTGCCACGAAAACGCGGGTGTTTGGTTTATTTAATTAAAAAAAGATTAACAAAAGAAGATGGACGCACCTTCTTGCCCACGAGGAAGTTGATGAAGGGTTGGAAAATGTAGACAAGGCCGCGAGAAAAGACGAGCGGCACGAGCACGAAGTCGAGGTAGATGAGCATAACACCCAGAGCGAGCAGTCCAAGAACGAGAAGTGCAGCCATTTGAATGCCGTCTTTCATCTTTGACTCCTTCTGCTCTGCCGTGAGGCTGTCTGTGTACTGTGAGGCCATCATCTTTGCCTCCAGCTCCTCCGTCGGCGAGATGTCGGCGTAGGTTGGTGGAAGCAAATGCGTTTCTTCATTTCCACCATGTTCTCCGTACCCGGCCGTAGTGCCTCCCGAACCGTACATTTTCATGTGGGCAAGGTGATTGTGGTTTCAATTGCAAATCGACAACACAATTCGCTGTTGTTGGCACGGTGGAAGTAGTGAAAGTCGTATGCACGGCTCGGTGAAGAATACGTTGAGAGGGAGCTTGACAGCAGGCAACTTCTTTTGCGACGAGGGAGAAGTTGGCGATGCCGAAGGGGCCCTAATTCGGGAAGTTGAAGAATGACCCTAACGCGAGAGCCATAGGACCAACTACTATAGTTGACGTATTACCTTACCATCCAAAGAATGTAGTGTTCCTCAGACGCACATACCATGCATTTCTGGTTGATCAGTTGGCTGATCGGCCACTTCTGGGCCAATCAATTATTTCTACGGCGAGTTTGGTCTCGCGACCTCTGCTCCTTCGTCTGGCCGTCCGGTGTGGTGGTAAGCCCTTCGCTTGGGTATGGAACGTTCTAGGGCTGTCTTCCAGTCGCCTGTCTCGGCCACGGTCGACATGATCTCCACCACTTGTGATCGAGGCGTGTGAGTCGTGGCCATCCTTCGCGCGCTTGTGTGTACATACCATGGTTGACGTTCAGCACCGTGCGGTGAGAGGCTTCAAACTGCTTGAGCGGCAAGCATGCTGTGGCGATCCCCTGCTCTCGCGCCTTGCGCAGCGTCAGGCCCTGTTTCAGTGTTTTGGGCACACCCACCACACGCGATCCCGTCGACGTTTAACAAAAGAAGAGCAAACTGCCGACGTGCTAGGCTTGACCTTCTGGATGTGAGTGTCGGCGATGCCACCGATGATGTAGATTTTGTCCGGGTCAATCTCCAGCAACACGTCCGTGGCGTCGGGCGAGAGATAGACCAGCCGGTCGGCCTCCTCGGCAAACACCTCCGTGTGGCACTGCTCGTGCTTGCCGATTGGCCACCTGCTCGCATGCACAAAGGCAAGGCAGTGAACAACACCGACAGGAGCCCTCCTTGCGGGTGAGAACAAAGAGGCGCACACCGATAGTAGCCGATGTGGCGCTGGAGGGCACACTCCATGCGGGGCGTCAACGATGTGAGGTGCAGCTCGAGTGGCCGACTGCACTTGGACCGCATCCTTGACATGCACAAGCACAAAGTCAGCGTCCGTTCTGCTCGAGCCGTCTCCCTCTGGCGGCCGGAGAGGGATGGGCAGCAGACAAACCGTGGAGACAATACCAGCCGTAGGCCATCTGGACCTGGTTGGCAACGCTTTGCACCTCCTGGGGCAAGATAGTCACTCGCGGTGGCAAAGAGAAAAGGGCAGGAGAAAAGGGTACCTTGTCCTCCAGGCGAGAATCGAAGCTCATGTCGATCGCCAGGCGGGGCCTGTGCGTGATCCAGGGCCCAGTGTCATCTTTTTTCTTAGCCTGGCCACTGCCGTTCGGTCGTTTCTCCGCCACGGTGCCCGCCTCCTCTTCCTCTTTTCGCTTGTCCTTTCGCTTCAGCTTCTCCAGCTTTCGGTTGAGTTTGCGCTGCTCACGGACGCGTTCATGCTTCTCCTTCTTTTTCTCACCCCTCGTCAACTTATACTCTTCACGTGCTCGAGACTCTGCCACGGGAAGGTCAACGAACAAGAATTCGTCCAATCCTTCATCCGGTGGCTCCATCTTTTCTTTTTTATTTTAATAAATGCTTATTTCAAATAACTCCGCTGAGCCGTTGCCTGGGTTGTGGCCATCGGCATTTCTACGTTGTTTTCTCGTTTGGCCACAGGACAGAAGAGTGAAGGCGGGAGGTGAGCGAGATGTCCCTCAGCGCCAAGGGGATCGTTCAGGTTCAGCCGAACCTTCTCCTCAACCGCTATGTACGTTCTGCCGGGACGGGGCAAAGGTGTGAACTGTGAACTAATTCCGTTTTCAATTTCACTAGCAATTGGGTGACACTCTAGGCAAAGGCGCGTTTGGTACCGTATTTCGGGGTCTTGATGTTGGTACGCCTTTCCATCCTTTAGAGATGTTTTTTTGTTTTTTATATTTTTATTTCAATTAGAGCTAATGAGTTCGACACGTTTTGACTTTGTGTTCTGCCCCACTTCTCACTTTATTTGGCTTTCATCATTAAATCACCGCAGAAAATGGAGACTTCGTGGCTATCAAGCAGATTAGCTTGAGCGGAATTCCGAAAGATGTGCTTAAATCGATCATGGTACACATGCCTTTTCTCTTACCTCTCCTTGTTGCTGACCGCGCCGATGCGCCGCGCGCGTTGCCCTCTCTCCCTTGCACCTTTACAGTCCGAGATCGACTTGCTGAAGAAGCTGCACCACTTCAACATTGTGAAATACCTTGGCTGGAACCAAACGAAGGAGCACCTCTTCATCATCCTCGAGTGCGTCTCTCTCTCTCTCTCTCTCTCTAGCTGGCTCTCTGCATGGTTTGCTGCGGCCTTTTTGTGCTCACCACGGCCCTTGTTCGCGCCT
>NAVB01001796.1:0-14577 GCA_002179805.1 Acanthamoeba lenticulata | reverse complement strand
GGGGCAGGGTGGGAGGAGAGAGGGAGGGGGGGGGGGAAGAGAGAGAAACGACGTCGTACCAGGTCGCGAGAGAAGGGCGGAACCGTCCGCAGGGACTTAGCAAAGTAGTAAAGGCCCGTGAGGAGGCCAAAAGCCACACCCATAGAGACGAGGGCTTGCTGCAAAGAAACCGACGTATCGTAATCGGGGGTCATGGCATGCCAATCATTCGGATCAATGTCCACCTGCTCAGCGAGTGCTCCCGGGGCCTACACACCAAATTGACCCCCCCCCCAAAATAATAATAAATCAAGTCAGTGCTAAAGTTGGATCTAGTTCTGTAAATTATTGGCACAGAGGTCATACCTTGCCCTTCCAGTTATCGAACAGTTTCGGATCATCTTCTTCATAGAGCTTCCATTCCGGCTCGGTCTCAGCACCGGCACGACGGGGCAAGAGGGCACCAGCCGATCGTCGCACACCCACCGATGAAATCCCCCGAACAGCCGCAATTCGCACACCCTGTTGGGCCCTCCACATTCTCTTCGCTGTTTGATGTCGAGAACGAGTGATTGAGGAAACTGAAACGCCAGGAAAATGGCAAAAAATGAAGCAAGGGAAATTGCACTCGAAAAGAAAATTGCGGCCGCAGTGGCGCAGAAGTGTTTGGAGCCACAAAAACTCTGCCCATCGTGAAATGAACGTTGCTAAGGTTCATCAACCTCTTCTCCTGCCGTGTGCCAACACACAATCTTTTTTTAAATCCTCCCACATCACATCCATCTTGTTGGTTGCAGCAACACATGCTTATAACAAAATTGTGTGGCTCTTGGGGAACATCATCAGACGCGGCCGCAGTCTGTGGCCTTAGGGTTCACAGGAGCACCAAAGCGCGCCTCTCTGGCAGTAGGAGGCGGAGCCAGCGGCGGTGGCAGCGCGGGGCCAGCCGTTAGCGGGCGGAAGGGCGACGTGCGCTTCCCCACCCTCAGTGACCTGCGCTGGCGAGTCGATGTCACCATTTCCACGTCTTCTCTCAACCGCGTGCTCAAGCCGACCCTCCTCTTCCAGATGACGCTCAGCGATGGTGCGTGAAATGTGTCTTCTGTGGCATCCCTCCTCCCCCCTCTTCTCTTCTCTCCCTTCGTTGCCCCATGGCACCACTGTGTTGGCGGACCACCAAGCTTGACCCCTGACCTTTTGAACTGGATCAGGCTCGATCCGGACGTTTGAACTTACAGTGGAGCAGTTCCACGAGCTGCGATTCGACGTGGCCAAGGTGCTCAAGGACATGGGCGACCTGGAAAACAACCCGATTCTCAAGATCAAGTAATGAGTGGCGACTCCCGGGATAATGAATGAAGGTTTGGCCTGCCTTAAGGGCAAGAAAGAAGAGTTTGTCTGAGCGTGCTCGCGGGCAAGACGACCGCGGAGAGTAGGATTGGGAGGGGGATGGAGGGAGGGATAGATTAGGGACAATCAAAGAGAGAGTATTTAGTTGGTGGTACAGAGGGCCTGGGTCGCGCCCTAGCAACTCGTAAAGAGGCCTTTTTACGTGTTCTGGCTGCTGCGCGGACTGAGGGGCGCATCGAGAGTTGCGGATTTCTTGCCGCGGGGGCTCTTGGACCGAGGGCTCTTGGCTCGTGGGCTCTTGGTTCGCGGGCTCTTCTTGGCCTCGTTGGTCTTGCTTCCGAACAGGAGGCTCTTCAGTCCTCCGCCGCCCTTCTTGGGGGAGGCCTGCGGCGCTGATTCTGCCGTGGCCGACTCAGCCGCCGAGCTCGTCGTTGGTGTGTCCGACTGCTGAGCGGATGGCTCGGGCGTATCGATAGCAATGGGAGGCAAGCTCTTCCTGTTAGTTGTGTGTCGTCAAGAATAGAGTGATTTGGGGAGCATCACCATCAGTCTCAAAGCAGGCCTCAGTACAAGGACAAGGATAAGGCATGTAAGCGTGCACCCACCTGACCGGGCTGGGGAGGCGTAGAGGCGTAGGGCTACCGGGCGGGGAGATGCCTGACCCGCGCGCGAAAAGGGCGCTTTTGAGCTCGAGAGCCATATCGGGCGTGCTCCGAATTCGTGGAGGCGCAAGGCTCGGCCGATTGGCGAAGGGGTCTGGACGGAAGCCCGAGTCGCGACTGTCCTCGACCGACTGTCGGCTGCTGCCCTCCTCCGGCTCTTCCATGGCTCGCGGCGGCTCGACGACCTCCTTCGTTTGCGGGCCCACCTGTTGTGAATGCATTGCATTTAGATTTCATGTCCCGCGAACTTGTTTGGAGATGGGGGGGGGCAAGAGACTCACGGTGATGCCCAGAGCTTTGGCGCGTCGGGAGCTTGTGGGCCGCTTTCGGTTGCCCACGCTCGCCGGTCGGCCACGTGTGAGGTGATTGAGGGAGGGACTCGCCGGTGCGGATCCCGACAAGGCCATCGACAAGAGATTGCCCTTTGGCTCCTCCGCAGGCAAGCTCGCCTGCTCCACCGGAGCCTCTGGCTCTGAGGGGGCCTCTCCCTCTGCTGGTCTTGGGCTCTCTTGCTGAGTCTCCGCGACCTGTGGGGCAGCACCATCGGTGACAATAGCATCCGACGGAGGAGCTTCCAACGCGATCGGGCTGGCTTCATCAGCCTGCTCCGCGGCTACAGGGCCTTGATCCTCCACTTGTAAATCGCCGAGCCGAGGGCTCTTCGGGCTATCGCCCTGCGCTTCCTTCTCGATGACTGCCATCTCACGGACTGCCGGCCCGACGGGAGCTTCGTCGAAGCCATGGCCCGCTGCAGGTGTGGGGATGTCCGTGGTGGTGACTTCTGGTTCTTTTGTCACCACAGCTTCCTTTTCCTCTTGCTCCTTCTTCTCCTCATCATCATGACGCACAGCAGGTTCCGCCTGTTCCCCATCGCGTTGCGGAGCTGCCTCGGCGGGAGTGCTCGCGTCATCAGGCACGGCGGCAGAGGCTTCAGGCGTAGGGATGCCTGAGGCGGTGATTTCCGCCGTCTGCTCCTCCTCCTTCTCCTGCTCGTCGTGTGCCGTCTGGTCCTGGGATGGCTCTGCTTCGGCTTGTTCCTCGTCGCGTGGCGGAATCGTCTCAACGGCCTCAGCAACCTCAGCACCAGCATCAGAAATCATGGAGGCGGAGCGATTGGTGGATCCACAGGCCTCGGAGGCATCGTCTTTCGGGACTTCCTTGGTCGGGGGCAGCGTCTCTGAACCCGACGACGGCAGATGCTCATCTTCTCCGTCCTCCTCCACACCACCGGCATCACGAAGAGCTGAAAGCACATCTGGCCCGGGAGGAGGCTCAAGGCTCTCATTGACTGGCACTTGCGCCGCAAGATCGCCGGCATTGGCGGCTACGGAAGGCTGCGGTTCGCCCTCCTTCTCCTTCTTTACCTGTTGTTGCTCAGCCAGAAGTGGGGTGTCGTCATCGGGGTTGAGTTGGGCTGAGTTGCCATCCTCGGCTGCCGCCTGGGACTGGGGTTCGAACTCTTCTTCTTCTTCTTGTTGTTGTTGTTGGGCAGGAGGGCATGGATCCTCCACCGGCGGACGAGGTGAGGGGAGCGGGGACAGTGAACGAGCTGTGAGCGGAGAAGAGGGCGAGCGGGGCGTTGAGAGCGGAGAAGGTGAACGAGGCGTGGCGAGCGGAGAAGAGGGCGAGCGAGGCGTGGCGAGCGGGGAAGGTGAGTGAGGCGTGAGGAGCGGAGAAGGCAGGCGGGGTGATGCGACGGGGCTCATGGCAGGAGACACGCTCAGGTGGGGACTACCCGAGTGAGGAGCAGGAGAGGGCGGCCGCACGGCAACCTCGTCGAGCTGTGGAGGAATGAGCTCCAATTGCGGGATCTCGTGTCGAGCCCGGAGGCTTGCGTCCTCCTGCTGGGACTTTATCTCGTTGTCGTAGTCGGCATCTCTGGCGCGAGGACTGGCGTAATTCAACTCCTCCTGGACGTCCGTGGTGCCGTGGGTCGAAGCCTGCTCCTGCTCTTGCTCCTGCTCTCGCTCTTGCTCTTGTTCCTGCTCTTGCTGCATCCGCTCCTCCGCCTCCTCGACCACCACCAGCTGCGGCACGGCGGGAATATCGGAAGAAGCAGAGGAAGAGGAAGAAGAAGGAGGACCACGCGGAGAGACAACTTCCATCGGAGGGCGAGGTGACGTCAACGGGTTTGCCTGAGGCGAGGCCTGCGCTGGGCGGGGCGACGGCTCACCAGCGCTTGCAAGCCATGGAGAAACTTGTGATCCATCGACGTTGCTGATTCGCGGTGAAGGCGCAGGCGAGCGTTCGCGCTTCACGGCTTCAGACTCGAGCATGCGAGGTGAGGTAGACGTATCCGTAATAAGCGTGTCTGCCTGAGGAACGTCATCCCCCTCCTCGGGTTTCTCGCTCTCAACGGACTCCATGGTCTGGCCGGGAGACGGAGCAACAGCAGCATCAGAGCGCGGAGAGGGGCTCGACGAGCGAGCTGGAGGTTCAGTGTCCTCAAGAGCGGCCGATGGAAGAAGGCCTTCTTCACAAGGTGCCGTTGGAGCGACCTGCTCCGTTTCCTCTGGGTCGCGAGGTGTAGCATCGAATGGGCAGCGAGGCGACTGTAAACTTGGCGGCATATCCGGCAAGGTCCGCACGACTCCGAGCGAAACTGTTGTTTCAGCAACTTGAAGAAGGTCACCACCAAGCTTCTCCTCCGCCTGCTGAGAGGAGGAAGGAGGTTCCTCCTCCTCCTCCTCCTCCTCCTCATGGCTCGCGTGCGCTGGGACGTCCCCGGCGGATTCCTCGACTTGCCGAGGCGAGGCGTAGGGCGAGCGACTCGGAGGTAGTGGGGGCAGTGGCGTGTCGTCATGTTCGCCGTCGTTGTCAGCACGCGGAGGGGGCGGAGGTAACTCCGCCAGGTGGTGTCGATTCTGAAAGTCGGTCACGCGTGGCGACGGGCACGGCGAGCGTTGCGGTGGGGTCGGCGGCGGACAGCGTGGTGAGGGCAACGCCACTTGCTCTTCGGCCTTGCTGTCGTGGACAGGGATCTCAGGCGTGATCGGCCGAGGCGGAAGAGCGGGAAGTTCTCGAGGCGACACCTCTTCTCTTGCTTCTGTGTCAAGACGCTCCTCCCACTCTGACGATCGGGCTGGGGGAAGCGGCACCTCCTCTTCCTCCCCCCTTTTGTCTTCGTCTTCCTTCTCCTTCTCCTCCTCCTCCTCCTCCTCTTCCTTCATGACAATCATGCCTGAAGGAGCACCAGGAGGAACATCTTCGGCCGCAGAAGGAGCCGCACTATCACTACCACCACCACCATCATCTCGAGACGGTGGCGGAGGCAGATCAGGTGCGATGGGATGTACAGCAGCTAAGCCATCAACGAGGCCTCCAGTGGCTAGGAAGGGCCCCCTCGTGGGCGGTGGTGGTGGCAAGTCTCGTGGCGAGGCGGTGACGTCATCGCGCTCGGGCGGCGGCGGCGGCACGTCACCCTCTGAACGCGAGGTGCAGGAACTGTCACCGAGAGCTGGCGCAACAGGATTCGGCAACGGCGAGGGAGAGCGCGCTGGTCGATGATGCGGTGAGCTGACGGCGACTATGCCCGGTGGGAGAGGGGGAAGAGTAGGCAAAGCAGGCAGTGGTGGAGGCAGTTCAGGGGCTGCTGCTGCTGCTGCTGCTGCTGCTGGGGGTGGTGATGCCGACTGATGATGATGTTGCGTGGGAGTAGTAGTACGGAGCTCCAGTGTGGGGCCTGGAGGAGGAGGAGGAGGAGAGGCCAGGCGTGGTGGCGGAGGGCTGCGCGGGAGGCTCCTTCCAAGGACGGGAGCGGGCAAAGCATTGAGAGGAGGAGGAGGAGGAGGAGAAGGAAGTAGGCAAGGGGCGGGTGGTGGTGATGGTGGCGGCGGTTGTAGCGGTGTGGCAGGACCCGCCGCCTTGGGGGGCAGTGATAAACGCGGAGCCGGCGCTGGAGGAGAAGGGGAAGGAGTTGTGCTGCACGTGCTTGGTGGTGTAGTGGAGGAGGAACTCGGAGCACCAACATGAGTACCGTTGCGGGCGAGGAAGGACGAAAGGTCCTTGTCTCGTGACCCAAAAAAGGACTCGAGCTTCTGCTTGATAGTGAGCTTCTTTCGCGTCGTTGTTACCTCCGTACTGGACGTATTCAAGATCAAGGAGGAAGAAGAAGAAGATGATTCTGGAGGGCGAGAAGCCGAACCATTGGGAGTGTTGTGACGACTTAGCACCACAACCACATGGCCACCACTGTCGGTAAGTGGACCAGGCTGCTCAACAGTTGAAGAAGCTGTGGTCGTGGGACCCGGTGGTCCACCATTTTCCTTCAAGTTATTGCTGCCCTTCTTTTGCTTCCTCTTCCTCCCAAACATGTCTTGCTGCTTGCAGAAAGCGGGCACCTCTTCTCTCTCTTTCTCTCTTTCAAACAACTGCTGTGGTTGTCGGGCGGGCTCTGAATTAGTAGTGTGAACCGGAATTTTTTTTTTTTTTTTGAGTTTGACCATTTCCACAACAAAGTCTGTTCAGGCTTTGTCTGTCCATACCTACAGAACCTGCGCTACGTGCTCGGCCAACAGTTATAGCAGAGGCGGCAACGTACCCTTCTGCTCGTGGTGTCCAGAGGGCTCAACGCGCCCGCCATTTTTTTATTAGGGATCTGTTCCAAATCGACACTGACCAATGGCGTGCGAGCGGAGTTATAGCGCGACACGGGATTGGTCCGTTCGGAGTTTGGAGTTTCATACTGCGAGCTTATTGGTCCATTCGGAGTTTCGGAGTTTTTGTCAGGCTTACCAAACCCCCGCATTTCCCCAGCCTGCTACGCTGTCAATGTGTACTTTACATGGGGGGTCGATTGGGATTTTTGTGTTTCTATTCTTTTCGTTTTGGTTTTTTTTTACCATACACACTTTTGCGTACTTTGCTTGGTGTACCTCTGTCGTTCTTGGTGCCTCTATCTTGAAAAGGTTAGCCTGGACACTGTCCAGGCCAAACTATATATTGTTTTTCCTTTGCCACAAATTCATAAGCCCGGATACAATCCAGGCTAAACTAATTACACGTTTGGGCAAAACAAATACCGCTTACTTCCTAGCACCACTTGCATTTACAACTTTTTGAGATGCTCTCTCTCTCTCTCTCTTTCTTTCTATCAATTGATGAGGTATGTTCATCATTATGAACGTTAGGGTTTGTTATACGTGGTTGTCCTGCTTTAACGATGCTTTGTTTTTTTGTCCATTTAACAACATTTCATTTGTGTTTTCTTTCTTACTGTACTCAGACCAGATTCGTTTTTGTTGCCCTTTATTGGAATGTTTGCGCCACACTAACAAGGTAATCCATTTTTATCTTATTGCGGTGTGTTGTTTCACTTTACTTACCACAAACCCCACAACACTCCCGACAGGTGTCAGACCCGGCAGGGGATTGATGCCACATAGCAAAGCATGGTGCGCTACTTACCACCAAGTGCCACGTCACAAAAAAAAAATTGTTTGTGGCATGTGGGTGAGTGGCGGCACTTGGCTGGCATGGTTGGAATGTTTTTATGTGCTGTCACAACTTTGGGTATGTGACGCCAGTCCTTTCATTTTTGTGTATATGATGCCACCCCAGCAAGGGCTTTGCGCACTGCACCAAGGAGTGATGCACTTGGAGGGGTAATTAAACGGCGGCAGTTGTGACATCACATCTCTATTTATACCTTGTTTACTACTCTAGGTTTCGCCCCACGAACAGGTAATTTTTTTGCAGGTTTTGTTGTTCAACTCTCTATCTCAAGTGCTCTCATGCAGACAATGAAATCCGTTTTTTTATTATTAAAAATAAAGCAGATTTGCTTGTCTGTGTGTGTGTGTGTGTATGTGTGGGTGGGTGCTTGGTAGTTGGACAGACACTGCGTCTTGCTCCGTCTACAAGGGGTTTGCTGGACCATCCAAAAAACAACAACAACAACAACACAACAACAACCACCACCTGCAAATTGTTGTTTGTAATCTCCACCTTTCACGCCTCTGTTCTCTCACACACACACACACACGCACACACCGCATGTCATGTATCCGCACAAGCAGGCCCCCATGCACCCTCACTCACCCTCAGCATTGGCCAGCCTCCTCAGGAGGAAGTGCCACCCGCTGGCAGACAAGGAAGGCTTGGTCCACATATCTCGTGCAGTGTGGGCAGCCATTCTACCATGCATGCACCAGCGCCTGGCCACTTGAAGCCCCGGTTTGCCAAAGGCCTCAGAACCCCAACACAATGGCAGGTCAGGCCCACAGGCAGGTGGCAAGCTGGCTGGGCTATGGAATGTGAACTTGCAGGAACAACAGCGGGGGAGGCTGGACGTAGCTGTGTAGAGGTGGTGATGTAGGTCTCATAGTTGTGCCGCTCAAGTTGTATACATATGGTAGTGTATTGGAACAGACCCAGTGAGTGGCCCTGGCTCTGGCACACCACAACCACACATTGGACAAAAGACATGAGATGAAGCTTGTGGCCTGGCCTGATGGGGAGTGGAGAAAGTACAGCTCCATTGGCCCACATCTCAGGCAGCCGTCAGCCAGCACCCCACTGAAGCACCTCAAGCCGGCCGCCACGCGAGCTCCCTCCCTTGCACGTTTGTTTGTCCCACATGTAGCCTGGTGTGTGCGCGCACTGGAGCACCACGAGCTTGTGGCCCTGGCATGCCGTTAAAAAAAAAAAATAACAACCACAACAACAATAGATACAGATATAGATAGATGCAAATATATATATAGGAAATGTTTACCCTCCTGCCCTCTGTCTTTCTCATGTCTCCCACTCTCAGCGATGGCCAGCCGTGCATACAGCAGCATCCAGATTGTACACACAGCAACCGGCCACTCTTGTTCGTTCTTCTCTCTTCTTTCTTTTTCGCATTCTCCGAGTGGCTTTTTTCCCTTTCTGCCCGGTCTTGCTTGCTTGCTGAAATTGGTATGAAGAGGAGGCGGTCAGTAGGGCCAGGCAGGCAAGCTGCTGGTATGGACAGCAGCCAGTTATGCTGTGGGAAGGAGCAAAAGGTGTTATAGACATCTTAAACTCCTGTTGGTTTCTCCCCCTTTTTTGTATTTTTCTGAGCAATGTTTCAATGCATAGTATATAACTATGCCTAGATGGTATCCGGGCTAACACAAAAAGCATGGCAAATACCACCCTAACAAGCACAACTACAACAACCAAAGCATGATTACATCACTTTGCGACAGCGCCGGAGCAGCAGCAGCAGCCACGAAAAGTGATTCGTTTCAACAGCAAACTTGACCCCCCCACTCCAAGAAATTATATTTTCAAAGAATTTATTGATTGGCTGCTTTGCAAGTAGCCGTTTGACACAGTTCAGTGCTTAAAAAGGAAGGTCCCTATACCATATATGTGCCGCTCAACCTACCAAAAAACAAGAACAAGAGAAGAAAGCCGTTACAGTGCTTTGCGTTGTTTTACCCAGTGTGAGACTACAACTGCTTGTCTTTCTCTCGCTCTCTCTCTCTCTCGCTCTCTCGCTTACTCATTTTCAAGTCGAACGAAATGTCTGCGCAACAAAAACAACGTATCTTCATCATTCCTAAGCTTCTTGCTTCAGCTGCAACCAACGCCAGCTGTGGTACTCCAGCCACCACCCCCACCGCTGCCGCCACCGCCACCGCCGCCACGGCAAGAACTTGTCCTCCTCCTCCTTTTCTTCCTCCTCCTCCTCCTCCTCCGACTCTTCCTACTTTGCCAACTTCTCCACCAACTCGGCCAACGCTTCATCTTTCTCCTGCTCTGCATCCTCCTCCTTCGTCTCCTCTGTGTTTTCCTCACGCTGCTTCATTTCATCATCATCCTCCTCCTCCTCCTCCTCCTCCTGTTGTTGTTGCTTCTGGGCCACTGTTGCCATACAACAACCCTACAGTGGCATATGCCCCACAGCCCATGACCATGCTGATGATGCCACCACATGTAATGGTTACCAACAACCCTTTTGTGAGCTATCTGCCACCATCACCACCACCTCTACCACCACCACCGCAACACCTCTTCCACTACACCAATGTATATCACCAACAGCAGCTGCTACAACAACTACTACAACAAAAGCTGCTACACTTTCAACAACAACGACAACAACAACAACAACAAGTTACCACCACCTCACATCTACTGCCACCACAGCACCCCAACTACAACCAAATCATGATTACATCTCTGCAACAGCAACAGCAACAGCAGCAGACGCAAACGCAGTTGCAGCAGCAGCAGCAGCAGCAGCAGCAGCAGAAGAAACAAACAGAAGCTCTCTCGAAAGCCGCTGCAGATAAGGGCAGCAACAAAGTCAGTGGTGCTGCAACAGGCCTGGTACTCATGTGTTGTCCATTTTGTGTGTGTGTATGTGTGTGCGTGTGCTCTTTATTCTCACTCTCTTCTCACTCACTCACATACACACACACACACACATTAACACACACTCACAAAAACACCACCAACAACAAACCTCAATAATTGTGCAGAGATCAGCCGATGGGGCGTTACCTGAAGTGTTCTCCAACAGTGAAGACGAAGAAGAAGATGAAAGCGTCGAACAACAACTCTTATTACTACCAACCACCCCACAAAAAGTACACCATATGTGGTTGTAATGAATAATGGTGTTCAGTTAGTGTGGTGGGGGATAGAATAGATATATGTGCGTGCGTTGTACATATGCTGTGTTTATTGAGAAACATGGGTTATAACACATATACAATAACAACAAAAAATGACAATCAGATGCATTTGCTAACTTTGTCTTTCTCTCTCTCTCTCTGTATCTTGCTCGCTTGCTGGGACTCACTGAACAACTTTCAGAACACAAAAAACATAAAAAAACAAAACATCAAAAAAACAAAAAGTAAAAACACTATCCAGGAACAGCGGCGTCTAGCAGTGGCGACTCAAAAAAAGATAAAAGCGATCTACTGGGAAGAACAAGATGAACTTATCAAGCGCGGTTTGTTGCCACACCGAAGTGCAAACCAACAACCACAATCAAGCTGCATGTACACTGTGCCCCGAATCCTTCTTTTCCGAGTTCCCCTTGTGTGTGTGTGTGTGTGTGTTAAAGCACCACCTTGTAGCCCCTTGAAAGTCCCCCCCCCACCTTTCAAACTCTAACAAAAGTTCCAATGCGGGTTATTGCTGACAGTGATGATGATATCGATGAAGATGATGATGAGCACCTGAATACTACAACCAACAACAACAACAACAACCGAGTTTTAGGGGAGGAAGCAATGCATACTATTACTTGGGGTATATCAAAACAGGACCTACTCCATGCCATTCCTGAGCTGGCGAATTTCTTTGCTAGTAAATATGCAAGAGACTTGGCCCGTGCACGAAATGAGGTACCCCAACCAGCTTTATACATACATACATAAACACCAAAAACCACAATATGTTAGCCTGGATACTATCGAGGTGGAGGAAATTGTGATGGTAATATGAAATGTTCTCTCTTTCTCTCTCTCTCTCTCTGTCTGTCTCTCTCCTTTCTTTCTTTCGCGTAATTGTATGTTGTATGCAATCAATATATCGTGAAAAATAGGGAACTCTATAGATAAATAATATGAAAAATTCGTTAATTCTTGCTGAATCACCACATTTGTGACAAACAAATACTACAACTATAAGGTAAAATATCAAGCGGAAGCTGATCACAAAGCAGCCCAAGATGACAACGAGATAGCCACACACCAACGGACTTGTAGTACTGAGAAGCTAAGCAGAGGAATGGACAATCTTGCGTCATCTTTAATTACATTCTTTGGTTTTTTTGACCGTTTGAAAGAAGGTACGAACACAAACGTTTGACATAAATGCACACACACACACACACACAAACACCTAGACAATGACCTGAATGCAACAACATACTACACAGGTGATGGTATATCTATGGATACTGTACTTGACATTGAGGACGTACAAAAATGGACAAGATGGTTGAGTCAGTATTATAAGAGCGGCAATACCATAAGGAACAAGGCAACACATGTTGCTAACCTACTCCGTTGGCTGCAAGCAACGCCTGACATGTATCGCAAGTTTGTGCTAGAAAGGTGCATGCATGCCACCTTTCTTTCTCTTTCTCTTTCTCTCTCTCTCTCTCTCTCTATATATATATATATTGCATGTCATTTTTGAGTTTATTCAGACAATATACAACACACCACACACAAACACAGACGCTGTCGTTCCGCCTCATCATCAAAATCAACAGTGGCTATGTTGACTGGTGAAGCGGCACAAGCAGCTACGGCAGATACAACCTTCCGTCAATTACTTAACTGCTTGTATGTTACAGCTGAAGCAGGCAAAACGCTAGGACTTCGGCAACGAGCTGCTTTGAAAAATTCAGATGCTCGACGTGCTGCAGGTAATCTCGTACAAAGACACACACGAACACACCAAAATATTGTTTAGCCTGGATAGAATCCAGGCTTACAAAATGAGTTTGTCGTGTGTCAATCATTACATTTGGTTTTTCAATAATCACTAACGAACTAAATCATCAATCAAAAAAATATCAATCAACAACATATTCTAGGACAAATGATGACTCAACAAGAAGGGGCAACTGCGTTTTTGTGGTTAAGTCGACGTTATCGAGAGCTTGCTATGCAGCTTACGCCATGGCTTATCAAGCGGGTTCAGCAGCAGCAGAAGAAGGGTCAATGGGGCAACGATACCAACAAACGGAAGAACACTCATGAAACGAGGAAAGCATTGACTATTAGCCTTGCTGACGAGGGCAGCGACGAGGCGGAGGACGAGGACGAAGAAGAGCCGGTGGCTGCCCCTGACGACGACGACAACAACAACAACAACCTTATTATGGCCAAGAAAATGGACATCATGTATGGTAATCTGGGGAATGTTGCCACATCAAGTCATGGTACTACTGGTTCAGCAGCTGGCCGAGGATATGCGTTGGAGGACAGCGATGATGACACTGATAATGATGATGATGACAACTTGCCGTATGAGCATTTGGAGGAGGAAGAGGAGGACGACCAGGGTACCCATCTTTATTATTGATGACATCTGTTTGTGTTTCATGTTACTTTTTTTTTCTTTTTTCTCACCAACAAAACAAAACAAAAACCAGACATCTGGGACTATGAAGACACAGACGCTTTTCTACAGTTAACTGAGCGGCAGCAAGGCCTGAAGCGACGAGAGCGCTTCCAAATGGCTAGGCTGATGCAAAAGTATCTTATAGCCATGGTAGTTTTCTTGGGTGGTGGTCAGCGTAGGCAGGTCTATGCCGAGCTCTTAAATAAGGACGTATTCCGAGATCACAAGAAGAGGCTGGTGATCCGTGTTGCTGGAGAAAAGGTTCCCCGCCAGAATATTGACCGTCTACCTCTACCAGCACAACTCTGGTCAGCTTTGGAATATTTTCAACAGCATGTGCGGCCCCTCCTTATGGCTGGACCTGATAGGAACCTAAAATCAAAGGCACTCGCCCTCTGGATTAATGCGGTACAAAACCACAACAATCCAAACTTTCAAACTTGAAACTTTCAAAATGTAAACTTGCTCACACACACACACACACACACAAAAAAAACAAACACTGATCAGCATGGTGGTCCAATGGAACCGCAAGCATTTGGCAAGTTAGTCACTGCAGCTTTTAAAGAATTTAATCCCTATCTGCATGTGACTGTAACTGATTTCCGGCGCAATACAGTGACTGATATGTTTGCTGGTACATGACATCTTTTTATTTTATATTTCTAGCGAAATGGATATGTAAATATTGATTTATATATATATATATATATATATATAAAAAAAACACGTAACATTTACCTTTTCATATTGTTTTGTTTTGTTCAGGGAACATCAAAAAAAAAAACAATGAAGACGAAAGTACTTTTCATGAACGGTTTGCAAGAGCTCTTAATGTGTCACAAGCAGTGATGCAGGCCAATTATAATCGGTATAGCGAGTAAACATTAGTTTTGTTGTTGTTTTTGTTTTTGTTGTAGTATTGTTGACTGCTTTTTCTCTCTCGTTATTATGATTTTTTATCATTATTATTATTGCTCATTGTATTTGTGTTCGTGTGTGTGTTTGTGTGAAGGCATGTCGGGCTCCCGGATTGTGCAGACACCCTTGCGGCAATCAACAAGTACCGACTCTATGGGAAACAAAAACAACAACAACAGCAACAACAACAACAACTTAAACAACAGAATAACAAGAGGAATAATAGCAACACCAACAATGAGGATGTGGACGATCGTGACAGCGACACTGAAGGGTACCAACCGTTCAACACAACACATGGAAATGAATGCAAGATCTTTGTTTCTTACACTTTCTTTTGCTGTCTTACCATGAACTCTCCACCACACCACACCCCACCACCATCACACCACCACCACAACTTCACCATCTCAGGGATGACAGACGACGAGCAGTATCACGAGAATTGACGTTATTGAAAAACACAACATCGTCTGGTGTGTTCGAGAGAGGTCGCTTACGAGAGACGCCTTCTGGGCCAAAGCGGCCCGTGCGGGTAGATGTTTGCGATTTCGAGTGGGAAAAGCAGCTACTGATGAGGACGAGGGCGCCAGGGAGAGGGGGT